>VOCT01109886.1:0-56929 GCA_007922175.1 Pelusios castaneus
GAGTATGGCATGTCCCCCCTTTTGCCCAACCCCTGGCACTGCCCCCCTTCACCCCACAAACCTCAACTGCCCCCTTCAGCCCCAAACTCTAACCCTGCCTGTGGATTCTATTCCCAGCTCTGGGCCAGGAGTGGGGCCTAGTGGTTAGAGCAGGGGGGGCTGGGTGTGGCCTGGGTGCCTGGGTTCCATCCCCAGGATGTTTCTATGCTGAGGAAGCATTGAGATGATTTTACTGGGTTGAGACTGTGGGTGCCCAGCAGAGCTGGCCTCCCTTCTGGCCTTAGTCTCCAAGTACCTGCACTCAGATCCAGCTCCCCAGGCTGCCAGCCCCTTGGGGTCTCTCCTCACTGCCCTAGCCCTGCTTAGCTTGGACCCTCAGGCGGGGCTGGCAGCTCCCACCTCACTGCAGCATGGCTCGTTGGGGCTGTGACTTATAGCAGCGGGGCTGGGGGACTGTTTTCACTCTGGCCCTGGCCTTTGCCACCCCCCTTCCCGCCACACACGCTTGCTGCACTCCCCTCGTGTGCAGGTGTTGCACTGCCTGAGGCCACAGCCAGAGTGCGCCTGGGCATTCCTGGGGCACTGCCCCTCCTAGCAATCAGGCCCCAATTCAGGGGTTCTTGAAATGAATTCCAGTGCAAAATACCTTAGCAGCCCCATGGATCCGCTGGATGGGGCAGGGCACCCAGTCACATGACCAGGCCACAGCAGGTTCAGAGATGGCTGAGGGCCGGGTTCAGTGCAGCGTGGCTGAGAAGGTGGCAAGCTGTACCTGAGTGTGGGCTGAAGGCAAGGGGCAGGGCGTGGCGGGGTGAAGGGAGCGGGAGGGTCTGGTTTCCCATCTCAGCATGTGAGCAAGTTAATTGAAGGGCTGGCGAACTGGAAAGCATGAAGAGGAAAGTCCCCTCCCCACACCGTATCCTGCCTTCTGCCAGCCAGTGCTGGCACTGGGGGGAGAAGACTCCACATCAGGCCCAGCTGGGGTGGGGGCGAGGGGAGAAAGCCACCCATTTCAGGCCCAGATGTGGGGAGAAAACCGCCCGTGTCAGTGTTTTTGCTCTCAGCTGCCACTGGAGGCAGGTTTGCAGGGTAGCCGGGTTGGGCCTGGTTCAGTCAGAGGGGCCCATGGCTAAGGGCAACTGGTGGTGGACTTATGCCTGGGCAGGGCGGTGTTGCCGTCTGAGCCACGGCCCAAGAAGAGGGGATGTGGCCACGCCGAAAGGAGACAGAGCCAGGGCATGTTACAGCAGGCTGGTGGTGGCAGGAGCCAGCCGAGGCACAGACATGACATGCTCAGTGAGGCTAGGAAGGCGATGTTGCAGAAGACCCGGAAACGACCCTGGGCCCGGGCACAAACCCCACAGCTGGGGGTTACTGCCCCTAGAACTAGGTTTGCAGCTCCCTCTGGTATGGTGAGGGCCAGACACTATCAGCAGTATGATCCCGACTAGATGGCCTCACTTTCCTGGCACCAGCCCAGCCATGGGGGCTCTGGGAGGGGAGTGGGGTCTAGTGGTTAGACTGGGGGGGCTGGCAGGGATGTCACTGGGCATGGGTCCATGGGGCCCATGTCCCAAACATATTTGGGAGTGTCCCACACTGAGCTGGGGCAGCAGGCCAGCACTGTCTGGGAGCTGGTGCGAGTCCAGGGCCTTTTTAAATTTCCCACTCTGCTGTGGTATGCCCAGGCATGTGGCCCAGAGGGTGGGAAACTTAAAAAGCCGCCTGCGGGCCCAGGACTGGCCATGGAGTGGTAGGGAGTCAGGCCACTGTGCGATCGGCTCATTGAACTTCAGCAGGTAAGCATTGGGGCCAGGGGAGGCTCAGGAGGAGGCCATGTGGGGTGCGGGCTGGGAGTGGGCCAGACTCAGCCAGGGAGCCAGGAGCTGCTCAGGGCTCTTCTGGATTTGGGGTGCTGCTTGGAGCCCCACGCAGGGGCTTAGCTCAGGCCACTGTGAGGCTCAGGCCCCTCAGGGCTTGGGGTGCTGGGCTTAGGGGGCTGCCAGACTCGGGGGCTGGGCTCAGGGCTCCACACTGAAGCTGAGTGCCCCACTGGGCTTGGGGCTGGGCTTTGGGCCTCTCCAGGCTTGGGGGGCTGGCTGGGGCAGGATGCTGCTCAGGGCTCTGCCGGACATGGGGCCTGGGGTCGGGGGATCAGGAGGAGCCAGGCAAAGTGCTAGGGTGGAGAAGGGAAATAGAAGGGTCCTCATCTGCCACCAGCTGCACTGCTCTCCTGCCTTCCCTCCCTTGCCCCACTACCCCTCCCCTCACTGCCATCCCTTCCCCCATCTCCCACTTCTCCCTCTGCCACTCAGAATCAAATTGAGTTTGTAAACCAGTGTTTAATTTTTGGCTGTTTAAATTCCCTCCACAAATTGTTCCATGTGTTTCATGGATGTAAAGCGGCTCCCAGGGCAGAGGGCTGCCTTTAGACCGTGCACATGGAGGGGTTGCCTAGAGTGCACAGGCCCTGGGGCCTGCACCTGAATGGTGTGGGTTTGGGGCCTGTGTCCCAAATCTTTTTTATATGTAGCAATGCCCATAGGTGCAGGACTCCAGGGTTCTCTCCCCAGCTCTGGGAGGGCAGTGGAGTCGAGTGGTTAGAGCAGGGCAGGGGGCTGGGTGCCAGGACTCCTGGGTTCTATTTTCTAAACACATTTCCCCAGCCCCATTAGCCCCTCCCCTCGTACTCAGTTGTGCACAGCCAGGAACGGGAAGCAGGGACCCTGGTGACCCCACCAAGGTGCCAAGGCACTGACTGCTGGTGTCTCACTGTCTCCCCACCACGTGGGCGGCGGGGGCAGAAGGTGGAGCGGAGCCTTGAAGAGTTAACTGACCGGATAGAGACGTGGGGGAGGTTGGGGTGTGTGTGGGGGGTGGGGGAATGGCCGGATAGACGGTGGATGGACGGCCTGGCTCGGTGAGGGGAGGGTGACTAGCGCCGGGGGAGATCGTGGCGGCGGGGAAGGGGTTAACTCCGGGGCTCCCCGCCTGGCCCAGCTCCGGGCGCTGTACATGGACGAGGTGCGCCCAGCCCCGCCCCGCCCCCTGCCAGGGCGGCTCCGAGCCCGCTGCCTCCCAGCCTGCCGCGACTCGGCCGAGGGCGACGCGGGTCCAGGGGCCGGACAGGGGAGAGGGGGAAGCGGGGGCGGCATGAGCCGGGTCCCCGGCGGGGCGGGCAGGCGGCGGGCTGCCGGCGGGCGCTGATTCGGGCGCCCATCCCCGTGGCTTCGGCGCTGGGCCGGATGTAGCAGCTCGGCCCGTGAGCGGCTGGGGCTAGGGCTCCGCCGAGCCGAGTGGGACCGGCCCCGCCATGTCCGCCGCGCCGCGAGCCCGGAGGCTGCGGGAGCTGGTGCTGGACCGGGCCGTCGTGGGGCTGGAGCCGCTGCTGGACCTGCTGCTCTGCGTGTACCAGGAGCTGAGCGCCTCGCCGCTGGCACAGGAGAAATACATCCGCGAGTTCCTGCAGTGGGGTGAGTCCTCCCCGACCCGGACACCTGGGTCCCACCGCCAGGAGCGTCCCTCCGTCCCCTATCTGGACACCTGGGTCCCGCCGCCAGGAGTGCTTCTCCACCCCGGCTCGGATACTTGGGTCCAGCCGTCCCGTGAGTGCCCCCCACGTCCCAGACACCTGGGTCCTGCCGCCAGGAGTGCCCCCGGCCCGGACATTTGGGTCCCACTGTCCCTGGAGTGCCAGGGATGCCAGCTGGGGGCACCCCAGGTGGGGCTGCTCTGGTTCTCTCCCTGGCCAGGGGGAACATCAGAGTACATGCAAGTCGGTGGGGGGAGCCTCGCAGGTGGGGTTGGGCACTGTAATGAGTTGGGAGGCAGGAGGTGAGGGTGATTGGGGGGCTGGCAGAATGAAGCAGCCAGGTGGTGTAATGAGTTTGGGGCAAGATGGGTCTCACACTCTTGGCATCTCCCTGAAGTCCCCTGATAGCCTAGCCCGGTGCTGGCTAGGAGCAAGGATGGATAGGCTGGGACCTGTCCCTACCCCTCTCCCCCAACATGTGAGGCTCCTGGGTGTGGGGTGAGTCCCTCTGGCCTGTGTCAAGGGGAGGAGGTGCAAGGGGGGGATCTATATCAAGACACCCCCCCAGTGAAATCAGTGATGAGGAAGTCCAAGCTGGGTCCATGTGTCCCTAGCACCCATTTGGGGGTTGCCTGGGTGTGGTGGATCTGCTCTCTTGGGAGTCTGAGGCAGGCAGGGGAGAATTTGGGTGCCCAAAGCCTGTGGCTTGGTGGGGTGCTGGCCTGGCGGGAACCCTGAGCCTAGATGAGATCAAGTCCCCATCGTGGAACGGGGTGTCGGACTGGGTGTGGGACTCAGGCTGGGGAATCTAGTCCGGCATCCACAGCTGACTGGAGGCACTGGGTATGGGGAGGGGTCCCCTATGACTCAGCCTGTAGGCCTGTGCTCTAGAACCCAGGAGTCCTGGCTCCTAGCTCCTGGGTGCATTAAGCAGCTCCCAGGCCAGCAGAAGGTTGGGGATTGTCTGGGCCATGGTGAGGGACCCCTTGTGGGGGGGGGGGGGGGTGGATGAGCACATGCTGTGGAGAGGCCTCTCTCTGACACTGCTGTCCAGGCAGTATTTGAAAGTCCCAAGGGGGGTGAGGGGTTCCAGGAGAGAAGTGGAGTCTTTAGGTTAGAACAGGGGAAAGCTGGGAGCCAGGACTCCTGGGTTCTTTTCTCTGCTCTGCCACGGCCCATAGTTGGGTCCTTTCTGCTCCCTGGGGCTCACTTTCCCTCTGGGGGCAATGAATGGGGTGGGGGGGGCAAGAATATCAACCCTGCTGGGCCCCAGTGAGGGGAGGTGGGAACCAGGACCCAAGAGTTCTATTCCTAGCCGGGGGGGTTGGGGGTACCGACAGCTCCTTTGGCGGCAGGGACAGGCTGCTCCTGGCATGTTCCAAGTAGCCACTCCGAGGATATGTCTGCACAAGCGCCAGATGTATCTACCGTCAAGTGCTTGCCTGGGCGGGGGTGGGGCGAGACCACCTGGCGACAACCACGTATCCCCCACCTGCTGGGAGAGCCAGGGGTTAAGCCAGGAGAGGAGCTGGGAGCCAGGACTCCTGGGTTCTCTCCCCAGCTCTGGGAGGGGAGTGGGTTTGAGTGCTTAGAGCAGGGGTTTAGCTTGGGAAGGGCTGCAGTTGGGCAGCCTGGGCTGGGCTCCGGCTTAGCTGGTTGGGACACCTGGGGGCCTGGACCATTGTGGAGCGAGAGCCTGGCTCCTGCTCCCAGAAATGGGGCCAAGGAGACCCAGAGCGGCCACTTGCTAAGGTCCTGTGACAACCAGAGAACCCAGGCATCCTGGAGGTGTGACCTGTGATCCAGCCAGATGACCCCCTTTCCTCCCAGGCTGAGAACAGAACCAGGTGGATGTAAGCCAAGGTGAGGGGGGGGGGAGCTTGACATGGGCATCATCTTTGTGAGTGGAGCTGTAGGTGTTGGGAGGCCTTGGAAAGGAAAAGACTCTGGGGCCCAGGGGGCAGCCCCGGCCAGCTCAGTCATGGATCCCCCCCAAAACTAACTTGCAAAACTCCCTCCAGAGTTTTGAGTCCCAAACCCAGCCCCCTCCCCTCCCCCCGACCTCTTGTGGCCCTCGCTGTGTTTGTTCCCTTCCCTGTCCTGAGCTTGCTGGACAATTTGAAGAGGCAGCTCTCCTCTCCCCGCCCCCCATCAGGCCTGGTGCATTCCAGACCCATCAGCCTCACACAGCTGCTATTGTTCACCCTGGACAGAGCCTCGTGGCACAGGCTTGCCAGCTGCTGGGGGAAGGGCAGTTGGCTGGGCAGAGCTGAGCCCATGTCCCTGGCCAGGCAGTGCTGGGGTCCCTTTTGGTGGTGGTGGGGGGGACACGCACAGGTTGTGCCCTCAGAGGCAGATAGCATTGGGCCGCCCTGTATGGAATCTCCCAGGCTGCAAATTGACAGGGGGAAGGTGGTTTCAGGTTATTGGGCAGGATTGGGAGCCAGGACTCCTGAGTTCCGTTCCCAGTTGACCTTTGGAGACTGTGTCCGGACACTCAGGCAGAAGGTGCTAAAGGAATGATGATTGCAGCTACCTCAAGGGGTGGGCTGCAGCAGCTGGGTAGCAGAGTGGAAGCGAGTGGGGGCTGAAGGGAGTTGCTGGACAGGGAGCTTTTATGGTCACTTCCCGCTGGCTCCTGCCAGATGAGCACAGGCTTTGAGGATGGGTGCCCAGCCCCCAGCTTCCCCTTTGTGGGAGCGGGAGGGGGAGCAGAGAGATGCCAGAGCCTAAACTGGCTGCAGGCTGAACTCCCTCCCTTGCCTCTAGGGGCACCCTTGTGAGGCTGAGCTAGGGCTCACTGGCAAGGTGGGGAACGATCAGGTTTTGGCCTTGCTGGACCCCACAGGGTCCGGCTGTCTCAGCCTGGGGTGGGTTCCTGAGCTGCTGCTGGGGAGCAGCCTGCAGAGCTGGGCCACCCAGGAGGGCACTGCTGCAGGGAAGTTCACAGCACCAGAAGCAGAGGGGCCTTGCGCTCACTCCCTTTGGCCGAGCGCTGCGGGAGGAGGCTGTGTTTTGGCAGCTCTGCCAGGCCTTGGATCCACTCCTTTTGTGGACAGGCTGGCACAGTCGCCCCTGCCCTGGCCCGGCCTGCGCTGCGCGGCTACCGCTGGGTATTTGTGTCTGTGCTGGAAGTTTGTGCAATGCCATAAAAGGCCAGTTGCTCTCACCACAGCCCTCCCACCCCACGCTGGGGGCTCAGTGCCAGGCTGAATGCAGGCCCTGGACCTGCTGCGCACAGGGAGACAGCAAAACCCTGCTCAGGGAAGCTGGCCTCAGCCATGAGCACTCCCTGCCCTTCCCCGGCTCCCCCAGCACCACCTCAGCCAGGGCTTCTGTCCTCACACAGTGCCCCTACAGGGATAGGCTGGGGCTGATATGTAGCTTCTGCCCAGGGAAGGGATGAGGACAAGCCATGGAGTAAACTCATTTATGCTCCTGTAGCTCTACCAAGCAGCAGCAGGGTTCAATGGTTAGAGCACAGGGGCTGGAAGCTGGGACTCCTGGGTTCGGTCTTCACGGGCTGCAGTCAGGCTGCCCAGATTGGATCAGTGACCCCTCGATGTGGAATCAGCTGTCTCCTCACTGGTTCTGCAGGCGCCAGGCTCCACAGTGTCAAGATGATCCCACTGTCTCGGGGCCAGCATGTGGGGGGTTCATTGATCCCTTAAGGGTCCTGGTGAACGCCTGGAGCCACAGGGCTGAGGACTGGGGGTGCAGGACAGGGAAAGGGAGCTGGCGGGGGCAGGGGAGACGCAGATGGAAGTGGAGACCTGGTGTGCTCTTGCAGGGGCAAGCGGGTGTGGAGCTGGTGTTGACTTGCGGGGGTGGATGGATGGGGACAGCAAATGGGAAGGCAGCGGGTGTGGGGGGGTGAGTTGCGGGAGTGGGGGTGGGGAGAGCAGGGGGTGGAGCTGGGGGAGCTCGCCCCCTCACCAGTTTGTGTATGGAAACTCTGAGCAGGAATTTCCGCCTCCCAGACTGCGGCTGGAATCTGAGAATCGCAGTGAGCCCAGATTCCCAGCCCAGCGTGCACCCGAAATAGGAGCTATCTGGGGTGGGATGGGGTGGTGAAATCTGGCCAGTGCTCCAAGGCCTCCCGCCCCCAGCCAAGCTGCCTCCTCCTTGCCTGGGGGGCTGAAGTAACCAAAAATAGCCCCACATCTTAAATAAAGTGTTGCTCGCCCTCATTGTCCTCCCAGAGCCTGCCCTTGATGGGCAGGGCCCATCTCACAGGGTCTGTGCAGCCCCTAGCATGTGGGGCCAGGCCCCCCGCAGGCCCAGGGATGCTGATAATGATATTAATAATTCCTCTTCTTAGCCTTCCCCCTTCATTACCACTGGGGGAGTGGGGAACAGAGAAGGGCTGTTGCAGAGTGGAGAATAGAACCCAGGAGATCTGCCCCCTCCCAGTGCTGAGGAGAGAACCCAGGAGTCCTGGGACCCCACCCCTCTTCCAACCACTCACCCTGTCAGGTGTCTCTGAGGGGAGCTGGTTGAAACTAGTCTCCTGCTGCTTATCAACCCCCCCCCCCTTGACCCCCAGGGCCCCAGCTGTCTCCATCTTTCCCATGAGGCTTTTTTTAATGTCTCACTAGGAGGCTGCGACCTATGTTTGGGGCATGGGGGGTCTGCATTGCCCGCAGGCAGGTGCGAGAAGGGGCTTGGGTAGGCTCTGCAGAGGAAGATGCTGGGGCTGGCCTGGCCCCCAGCTGCTGCAGTGGCAGTCAGGCCGGCATTTGTAGGGTGTGGGACAGGGCAAAGTAAAATAACCCTTTAGTGGGACCCAGAGCTCAGCTCTTGTGCAGACTGGCTAAAACAGCATCTTGAACTCAATCTACAGCTACAAGCAAGTTACCCGCTCGCCGGCCAGCTTGTTAGCAAGGTATCAGTCCTGCCCCATGGCCGTCTAGACCCTCTGCTCAAGGCCCCTTCCCTTCCCACCGGGCCCTGCCCCTTTTGTGCCCCCCCACACTTACACCAGCCAGCCCCAAGTCCCTGCAAACCCCCCAGGCCCATCGCAGAGCAGTCCCCCTCTCTGTATTTTGTGGGACATTGTGGATGCGTTGCAGGATGCAGGATAAAGAATCCAGTTGCAGGATGGTCCCAAGGTCTGCGGGTGAGTTAGGCACACTAGTTGAGTGCTGGCTCCTCCAGAGCAGTGAGCTAGTGGCAGATCTGAGCTGCAGGATGGGGGGGCTTTGAGCTCCCCACAGGGTCAGCCGTGCTCTGGATCCTGTGTAGTGGTGGGTCTGGGCCCTGGGTGAGCTGGGAACGGATTGTGCCTTTCATGAAGGACTGAGAATGGCTCCAATCTGGTCCCTGTACTGGAGCAGATACCAGCCACTTTACCACACGCAGCCCAGCCTGGATTCCTGTCCGCCCCAGGCCATGTCCCAGCTGGGCACTTTGCCTGTCCGTCCTGCGGTCAGCGTACCCCACGGCTGCCCCCAACCAGCGCCCGTGGGTGAGGCTAGCCCGTCAGCCAGGCCTGGATTGCTTTGTCTCTCATGCTGGGCCAGGCGTGGTGAGGCTGCCGAATTCTCCCCATTCCTCTCCCCCCGCAGCATGTTTACACTCGGGGATATTTATAGCCTGCCAGCACCTGCCCCGGCTGCTGCCTGGCCAAAGGGGATGGATTTAGCGCTGGATCTCGCCTGGCTGCCTCTCCCCCCAGCCTAGCTCAGAGCCTCGGGCTATTTTCAAACCTCTCGGTCCGAAGAGTGCCCTCAGCAAAAGTGGCAGCAGATGCCAGCTTCCAGCACCTGGGCCCGGCCTCTCTTCCTGCGCCATGCAGGTTTCAAAGTGAACACCCATTTGTTTTAAGGGGATGAGGGGCTCAAATGTGGCGCCCACTGGAGGGAAGGTCTCCCTGGGCTCCACAGGCTTCTGAGTCCTCAGCCAGGGCTTGGCCAGCTTCTGATGGGTGCAGCGGCATGGGTAGAGGTCAGAATCCACTTTTGATGGGCTCACGCACCCCTTCAATCCCCAGCTGCCCAGCTCACAGCCCTGGTTAAGGGGTGTGTGTGTGTCAGAACATCTGCCCACACCTGGCCACAGGAGAGGGTCTAGTCAGGGGTGGGGAGCCGGACTCCTAGGTTCTCGTCCCAGTTGTGGACAGGGAACATGGGCGAGTGTGAGCAGTGAGTGATCGCTGCATCTCCAAAGATTTTGATGAGTGCCTGAACCTGCCGCTCCCCCCAGCTGTGAGCTGCTGTAAGCTGGCACCAGCCATTGCCCCGGCAGCCCTCCAGCCCCTGGCACTCCTCCAGTCCAGGTCTGCTGTGACCAATCTGCGCTGCCCAGCTGTGGCTGGGCTCCTGTGGAGCTGGAGGAGGGTCTCTTAGTGGCTAGCAGCATGGGGGGCCCCCACTCAGCTGGGATGCAGAGGAGCCAGCAGAACCCAGCTATCCCGCAGCCCTGGCGAGGGGGCTGGGCCCAGGGCATGACTGGTTACTTGCTAGTCATGCCCAGGGGATAGGGCCCTGGTGGTGTTTGGTGTGGGGCACACACTAATCTGGTTCCTGGCCCTGGCTGCTGCAGACAGGTCAGGGGAAGCAGAGAAGGCCCGGACCGCAGTAGGCCACTGGCTTGTTGCGGTGCTCGGTCGCCATGAGTGACTGATGGCAGTCCTGGAGTAAGTGCAACGCTCCCTTCCTCTTCCCCTCAGGGGATCGGGGCCTGAGCTGTACCGTGTGGCAGAGCCCTCTGCTCTTGAGCTAGAGGAGCGATCGCACCAGCAGCAGTGGGCTGTTATTCTCTCTGTAAGGCGGCCACCCCAGGACATTGTGCTGCTGGCTCCGTGGGCCTGAGTGTTCGCACGTTGCCCACTTTATCACTGGGCTTTCGATGCTGTAGCAATAACGCCTGGGTGGGCCCCTGAAAGATCAGCAAAGATGGGGAGCTTCCAGGCCAGATGGGATCACCCAAGATACCAGCTCCCCCCATGCTTCCCACTGCAGTCAGGGCAGGGGGCAGAGCCCCACAGCCTCAACGAGGACCGTTCTGTGGATGTCAGGGAGGCTCATTCAGACCTGGTGGGGTGGGGTGGGAAATAATAAAGGAGCCAAGTCATGGATCTAGAGTGACCTGGGTCGCTTGGGGCGCAGTTGAGATGAGTTTTCCCATGGCCAGTGTTGTGGTGCGTGTGTAGGGATAAAGAATGGCGGGGCTGGGCCATGCCCCAGCACCACAGCCATAGTGTCATAGTCTCCAAGGGTCCCCTCGAGTGAGGCCAGCTCAGTGGCCAGGCCTGGAGAGCTGAGGTCCAATGCCTGTTCTACTAGGCACTCCCTGTGTGATGCCTCTCTGACCTGCACAGTGACCCCCCCCCCCCAGCCTCTCGCCATAGCGCTCTCAGAGACGCTGCAAAGAGTCCACCCACCCCAAAGCAGAGTGTCCCAGTGCAGGGACCTGCTCCTGGGGTGAGGGGAAGGCGCAGGGAAGGGAGACACAGGCGCTGCTTTAGGAAGCAAACCAGCAGCATTTCAGCTGCACCGGCTGCCTCTCAAACGCCAGCCTGCTGTGCTCCGACTTTAGGCAGCCCACGGGGTGGCGAGAGGGGATGGTGCCCTGGACATGGCCAGGAATAGGTGGTTCCGTTTTGATCAAGATGCAGCGCGGATGCTGGAGGCGAGATCCTAGACCTGATTCATTTCTAGCTGGTCCCTGCTCCCGAGGACACCGGGCGTTACTCCACAGCCTGGGCCCAGGATGGTGTGTGGGTGCCTGGCGGTTGCTGAGGAAATGGGGCAGCAGCGTTCAGCACTCACTGGAGGGTCCCAGTAACTGATGGCTCCGGGGCCAGGGCAGGACATGGCTGTATCCAAGAGGGTGAGGTCGCCGAGCCCAGGTCATCAACTGCCGGGGTGGAAAGGCTCTGTCCTGCCAGCTGGGGACACCAGTTCCTTGTGGGCACCACTCCTGCCTGGTGAATGGAAACCAGCCCCCATGGACCACTGGGGCTCCAGCACACCTGACTCCAGGCACACACCCCTGCTCAGACCCTCCATACTGGTTCTCTCCACACTCTAAGATCCCAACTCCAGCTCAACAGCATCACTCTGGTCCTGTCAGGCCCATTAGCTTGGGCTCTACCACCTACTCCAGCCACCTCGATCAACCTGGGATCCAACTTGGCCACTCTCCCAGCTACACCACGCTGGATTCACCGGGAGATCTATCTTGCCCAATGTTTCTCACCCGCCTCCAGCCACAGCGATTAACCTGGGATCCTTTGACTCCGGTACCCACCTCCAGCAGTGGCCAAAGGCGGGGATCAACCATACGTTTCCCTCCCAGCTGCCTGGTACTATTCCACGTGGTCTCTCTGACCCTGGTCGGCGGGCAGTGCCAAGTGGGGGGACAGACACAACTGCTTGCTGAAGGGGTGATGGCAAGTTACAAGGGGAGGCACTATGCACCAAAGGCCTCCATGCACACTGAGTCCCTTGCCTAGGATCAGCAGGATGTCTGAGGCCAAGCTGGGACCAATCTTCCCCTGACTGCAGAAGCCTGGATCCCAAGGCTGGAAGTCCACTGTGACCATCCAGTCCGACCCCTGGCCCGGAGCCCTGCCTCGCAGTCGCTCCTAGAGTAGACCTGTTAGAAACCCTCCCACCTGGATGAAACATGGCCAGTGCTGGAGAATCCACCAGTCCCTTGGCAAGTTCTTCCAATGGTTAATTCCCTTCCCCGATGAAAACCAACCCCTTATTTCCAGACTGAGTTTGTCCCACTTCAACTTTTCTCTGCTGGCCTGAAGAGCCCAGGATGAAATCTCTGTTCCTGGGTGGGTGCTGCTTGATGGAGAGCCAGTCACCCCTTCACCTTCTCCTTGTTGGGCTGAACAGGTTGAGCTCTGGAATCTCTCATTCACAGGCAGGTTTTCTAAGCCTTGATCGTTCTCATGGCTCTTCTCTGACCCTTCTCCCTGTTTATCAGCATCCTTGTGGGGAGCAGCTCTGGACCCAGGCTCCCAGGAGCATGCACCAGTGCCAAACCCTGAAGGAAGATCACCTCTTGTTGATGTGTAGCTCTGGCCACTCCTGTTCAGCACCGTGATTCTCCCCCATGAGCCCAAGTCATTTTCAGAGTCACTGCTTCCCAGAAGGGTCCCCCCCGCATCTTGGCATGAGCAAGGGCAGCTTGTAATTTTCACATTCATCAGCTGGTCCAGGCTTCCTTCCAAGGATCTGTCTACATTACCATGGGAGTGTGGGGTCCAAGTCAGGCTCAGGTCTAAACCCTTTTCTGTCTACACACACACTGCTAAACCAGGGCCCAAGCCAGCCTCCTAGGACCATGTGGCATGGAACATCCAAGCCTGAGTCGAGCCTGGACCCAGGCATTACTTCGCAGTGTAGACGCAGCCCCACTGGACTTGTACTCTGGGGGTCCAATGTAAGTATCCCATGGGCGGACTTCCTTTGGCCTTTGGGCAGTCGAGTTTTCCCACGTTGCCCCATGAACAAAGGGCTGGAGCAGCACCAGTTTCGGGGGCTGCTTGGAAAGCCAGGATCCGACTGGGTGGACTCACCCAGGGCTCAATACTTTCTGAGCTGGGGTTGCAAACGGGTGTAGACACTCAAATGCTGAATTCATCTCCCTCCAGTTCTGCCAGTGCAGGGCTGACTCTGCAGTGTAGACAGACCCACTCGTGGTTACTGGGGCTTGCCCATGTATGGGACCTGAGCTGCCTTGTCCATACTAGGGTCTCATCATGTGTTAGCTAAGTGGGGTAAAATCCTCTCCTTTTGACCAAAGGCTCCAACACAGCCATTGGGGCCTGATGCTGCTCGTGATGTCCATGGCACTGGGAAAAAATGGCTGCAACTTACTGCCCCGGGGACAAGGTGTGCCCAGGACCCAAATGTGGGCTAGGGCCTTGGTGAGCAGCTGATACTCTCTGGGAGCCACTCTTGGGAACCCCTGCACCTTGGGCCCTGGCGCTGGCATGATTGCAGCCCAGCCCTGCTGCCCAAGCATGCTGCAGAGTCCTGGGGAGCGTTCACAGCCTGTGCGGGGTCTGGGACCGACCTGTGCTGCAATCACAGGGCCCTGGTGCAGAAGAGCTGGGCTCTACATGACCTTGTAAGGGTCACCTTTTCTCTCGCTCTCTGCCTCCCCACTCCCCGGTTGTGGCGAAGATCCAATCTACATAGTTAGGGGGAACCCATGTTCCAAAGATCGTCTCCAGCGCAATGCTGTCTCTCTAATTCCCGCTGCTTGGGGCTTTTCCCTGGATGAGCCAGCACGGCTGTTCCAAGGGAGGCCCAGGGCTGCTTTCCACTAAAGCTGGCCAGGCAAACCTTTCTTCATCTCCCTGTGGCTTTCACATGGTGCTAGCTGAGCGAAGAAACCCACCTTTCCTAGCAATGACTCACATGGTCTCAGGGTTACACCAGCTCCTCTCTCACCCCTCATTCTAAACCACTGCAGTGTTGCCATGTGACTGTTTAAAACAGCTGCTGTGCCCTGCCCCAGAGGTGGCTGCATCAAGGTGGATTTTATAGAGTGTTTGGGGTGCTGACAGCCCAGGCGACCTGGAGCAAGGAAGGATCTCACTGCTGGCAGGTGTTGAGAGGCCTGGGGGCTTGCACTGAGTGGCCTTTGCCCTGTTTATCTGACCTAGGAGTTACTCTTCAGCCCCCAAGAAAGGCCAGGAGCCACTGAACCAGCCTAGCCATGGTAACCAAATGGCCCTGTTCCCAGCATGTCTGGGCGTCTCATGTACCTGGTGTACGTAGCTGGAGCCTGGCAGTGGAAGTCTGAGTCCAGGCTGTGTTCAGTACCTAGCAATCAGCTGCCGGAAACAGGGGTGGGGGGCAGCCCCAGGTGTGTGTGTGGTTGGACGGGGATTCCCAGGAGTGCCAGGGCCCCACTGTACACACCCCCTGACCTCCCCCCAACCTCAGTGACAGGTCCTGGCCCTTCCAGGCATGGCCAACCTCCCTTTGCCCAAACCCCGGGGGACCTGAGGCCCTCTAGGCAGAGCCTGCTGGGGTAGGTGGAGAGCAGCAGACCTGGTGTTAAATGGGGGGGAGGGTGGGAAGAGCCATCTACCTTGCAATTTAGAGATCTTGCTTCCGCTATGGAGGTTTCTCTGCCCCCCAGCCCACTGTGTCGGGGGCGTGAGGCGTGCAGCACAGATGGCTGTCGGGGGGTGGTGGTCAGGGGGATGCACGGGGCTAGCTGTTAGGGGGTGGGGGGGCTTTGCAGGACCCATGGCCGTGTAAAGAGCTGTTAGGGGGCACAGAGCTGGGGGAGTGGGGCTGTGCAGGAACTATGGCTGTGGGGGGAAGGTTGGGAGGTGCATGGGGTTAGCTATTGGGGGGAAAGAGTGTGGTGGACCTATGACTGTGGGGGGAGGTCAGAGTGGCACATGGGGCCAATACCTGCAGGGAAGGCACAAGGGGCTGGGTGTAGTGGCAGAGTATTCCTGCCCCCGTCAGTCAGTATAGGAGCCCTTTGTCCCCTCTGCCTGCTGTATGCCTACCCCTGGACCACCCCAACTTCTGTTGCTCCCCTCCAGGCAAAATGCAGTTACAGTGGAGGAAGGGGAGGACAGGACCCCTGGGTTCTCATCCCAGATGTGCTGCAGACACGTGGTGCCATCCTGGGCAGGCCCTTCTGTTCACTCACTGCCTCCCCCCACAAGAATTGCCCTGATGTGGGGCTGCTCAGTGCAGGCCTGGCCTCTAGCTCAGGTTGCTCTGGCCCCCACCAGGCACTGAGATGCAGCCAGCTCTGGGGACTCTCCTTGCACCTGCCACCTGCAGCATTCCCCTGTGCGTCCTGTGTGGGGGATTGAGTCTTGGCTGGGCTGAGGGTGCTGGCTGCAGACAGACCCTGCGGTTCTCTCTGGCGTGCTGGTTGTTCCTGGTGTCACGCCAAGGGCCTCCTGGGGGTGTCCACACTGGTGGGGGAGGGGGTGTTTCCAAGCTGCCCCGGAGCAGCCACGCTGCAGTGTAAACCAAGGCGGGCAGTGGCAGGACTCAGGGCTAACGGCTCTGCCGACATGTACATACGGCGCTGCACAGACCTGGCTCCAGGCTGCAGCTCAAGTTTCACCCACACTGCAAAGGGACAGGTTTGGAGCTGAGTCCCAGCAGAACTGGAGCTTGGACCTGGCTCTTGAGGTCTTGCTGTCTTGGGTCAGACTGTTTTGTGTGTGGACGGAAGGGGGCGTGGTCCAAGCTGGGCGTAGCTGTGTGGACGGACCAGGGTGTCTTGGCCCTGGTGAGCTGCTGCCCTGTGATAGGGGCCTGGGCGAACGTCAGGCTGGGTGTGGTACCCACCTGCAGCTCCAGTGACCCACCCTTTCCTGTGCCCCTTCCAGCCAAGCCAGTGACCGCCCGGCTCAAGGAGATTCAGCTGCAGCGAGATGACTTTGAGATCCTGAAGGTGATCGGGCGTGGCGCCTTCAGCGAGGTAAGCCAGCGTGGGGCCGTGTGTGGTCAAGGCTGCCAGGGAGCTGATCCACACCTCTCCAGGGCACATGGGAGCCTGTTCCGGCCCCATGCATGTGGGGTGCTCGCACCAAGGACTCAGGCACATCCCCTGATTGGGCCCCCTGCTTCCAGCCCCAGTGGGGGACAGCAGCTGCCCCAGAGTTGTGGGAACATGGGGTTCCGCTCGCTGGCATGAAATGATGGATTTGGGTCCAATCAAAGGTGCCACTTTTGGAGACTTGGAAAGTCCAGACATCGCTTTGGGTCAAAGAAAATGGGTCGCTTTGGTCTGCACACTTGGAAGCCAAAGGAAACCAAAGGGCAGCTGGGAAGAAATGGTGCTGCCAAGAGAAACGTTTGGGTTGAAAATGGGGCCGTGAATTTTCCTTCCTGATTAATTTTTGGGTTAGTTTCCCCTGCTGGAAACAATTCAGTGACGCCAATGTGCAGAATGTTCCGGTGTTGCCAAATCAGCTTTTTCCACGAAAAAGACCCTGGGGGTGGGAAAAGTTCGCTTGGCTGCAGCTGTCAGTAATATGCAAAGGAAGGACATGTGTACCCCGCACACAGTTGTGAGATTCCCCCCCTGCAGGGCCGGGTGCACAGCCTCTGCCAGGGCTGCAAATGGTAGCTAGCGGGGCTTCAGCCAAGGGACTCGGCAAGCAGGGGCCACATAGCAGGTGCTGTCCAGGCCTGTTTCCCAGCACACCATGGCACAGTGCTCCCACTATGCTTGTGCCAGCCTGCCCAAGACTGGGAGGAAGGTCTCCTAGCCAAGGGTCAGAGTCTGTCCTTCCCAAGGACGGGGTTCATCCCCAGGGGCACTGGTGTGGAATTGGGCTGGCGTGTCCAGAGCAGAGCCCAGCAGTGTCTAGTCTGTGCCCTGAGGGGTGGGCAGAGCATCAGATGCCCTGCTGGCTGGCTGGCAAAGGGGAGCCTCAGAGAGCAGGAACTGGCCCCGTTTCCCTCAATGAGATGCACTGGAACCAGGATGTCTCCAGATCCAATTGCTTCCACCCCCAGGATGGTGGCATCAGAGCCCCCAGGCTGCAAATGATTCCCGGGCAGGCTAAGGACTAGTTGCTGTAGTGCTGGGCAATGGTGCCATGGAGCCCCGGCCTACGCAACAGAGAGGCTGGTTCCCAGCCCAACGGGCATGGCACAGCCAGGAGCCAGCAAAGGCACATTTGGGGATTTCAGCAACCAAACCCTGTGGTGTTTCTAGGGGGGATTTTGGCCAAAGCCCCCAACTTTGGGGGTTGGGGATGAAATTTGGGGGCTTCCATTTTGACTGAAAATCAGAAACTTCTGCAGAAACATTTAGGCAAAAATCTTTTACTTTTTATTGTCATTTGCACGGGAACAAACGTCAATGTTTCCCAGCCAACCCTGCTGCCCCCCCCCCCCCACCCGGCCCTGCCCCTCACTCCACTGTCCCCAGCCCTACCCTAGCAGGGCAATTTCTGTTGGGGAGGCTGTTCTGCCTCAGGGACCCACCCATCCCAGGCTGCAGGTGTTGGAGCCAGGGATGTGGAGCAGGGGCAGGGTGCCTGGGCTGACCCCGGCCTGTCTCTCCCATGCGGTGCCCCCATGCCAGCCCATGCGGTGCCCCGGCAGGTGGCGATGGTGCGGATGAAGAGGACAGCGCAGGTCTATGCCATGAAGATCATGAACAAGTGGGACATGCTGAAGCGTGGCGAGGTGAGTCGATGTGAGTCCCGCGGGGGGTTGTGGAAGGCAAGCACCAGCCTGCTGGGCTGCCCTGGTGGTTCAGGTGCCCCTTCCTCTGTGAATCTCCCAGCACCCTTTGCCAGCCTGGTTGGAACCTTACCTGTGGTGTGCCTCACCCCCTCGCTTCCACCCCTTGGGCCGTGCCCTATTATAAGTTCCCACTTGACAGTGTCTTCATCTCTCTGCCCCCAGCAATAGCCCCTCCCCACCTGCTCTATCCCCGACCCTGACTGGCCCTGCTTGGCTTAGGTGACCAGGTGCCCCCATGTTAGGTTTTGCCTTCCACACCCAATGACCCCCACCCCAAACCAAAGTGCCCTGATGTTCAGATTTACTGCAGGCAGAGTTGGGAACATGCAGCATCGCCCCCCAGTGTCCACCTGCACCACCTGTAGAGATTGCCTCGCTGGCAATAGAAGGGTCTTTTCCTTCTGCAGCAGGCACAGGTGCCAACATCCGGTGCCATGGTTCAAGAAGTGTGTCGGTAAATTGGGAGGGGAGACAACAAAGAGCCATGAGCCCAATGAAACAGTTAAATTTGCCATGTAGGAAGAGACTGGGCCTGGGTTTTTTGGAGCTGGGGACAAGGGGTGACCCTGGCACCTTGGGTGGGCAGAAGATCCAACAGCAGGTGGTGGACACAAGACACATTGGCTGCGTCTACACTGGTAAATTAAGTCGACTTAAGCTTGGCTTAAGTCGATTTAATGTGCCCTGCGTCTACACTACACTTTACTTAAGTCGACTTAAGCAAAATAAAGTCGACTTAATGAAAATTAAGTCGACTTTATTAAACCACCTTTCTACTCGACCTAAGGCTTAATTCGACTTTCTAAAGTCGAATTAAGCCAGTGTAGCCTTGGGGTAGCCCTAAGTCGACTTAGGGCTACCCCAGGACTACACCAATGCCCTCCCTGCTGGGGGGCGCAGAGGGGGAGCCTGGCATGCCCCCCAAAGGGAAGGCATGTGGGCACAGTGTGACACTGTCTGGATTTAGGGAAGCATTTATGATATTATTTTCTATGGATATCTCATAAATGCTATAATGCATAGGAACTATGTCATGTTTGGTATCAATAGAAAGGTAGTAATTTGCTGGGAATGATTATATAGTTTATGTCTAGGAATTCTATTTCGATTAGAAGTTAAGAATTTGATGTTATATCCATACTTTAACTTGTGTCCTTCTGGACAAATGCCTTAGATGGGAGGGTGTGAACAACGATTGTCTCCTTAATGGCTCATCAGGATACTCCCTGGGACCATATCACCTGATAGAGTCCTTAACATTAAGGAGACAATGGTTGTTCACACCCTCCCATCTAAGACATTTGTACAGAAGGACACAAGTTAAAGTATGGATATAACATCAAATTCTTAACTTCTAATCGAAATAGAATTCCTAGACATAAACTATATAATCATTCCCAGCAAATTACTACCTTTCTATTGATACCAAATATGACATAGTTCCTATGGATTATAGCATTTATAAGATATCCATAGAAAATAATATCATAAATGCTTCCCTAAATCCAGACAGTGTCACACACAGGGCTCTGCCTTGCCAGGGTCCCTGTACCCCTTTGCCCCATTGTACACAGGGGGTGCTCCCCCCCACCACTGTGGACCTGCCCAAGGTCCCCCTAGCCCCACAAAGTCGACCTAGAGCATCCAGTGTGGACGCTCTAGGTCGACTTTGTAAGTTCCCCTTTAAGTCGACTTTAATTTTAAGTGTAGACACACTAAGTCGACTTAACTAAGGCGACTTAAAGTTGACTTAGTTAAGTCGACTCAGTTAAAGTCGACTTAAAAGTGCAAGTGTAGACATAGCCATTCAGCCTTGAAACAAGGCAGCAGCTGGCGAGAGAATTAGAGACTGGTACAAGGCCCCAGGAGCGACAGCTCCCTCCAGGAGACATGCTGGATCTGCCCTGGGGAATCCTCTGTGGCAGCTGGCAGGGCTCTGGCCTGGCTCGTCTGAGGTCCCAGGGGTCCTTGCCGGCTGCAGAGTCTCTGAATCCAGCCCCCCAGAGCTCTGTGCACCCACCTTACCTGCCCACCCTGGCATTGCCCCCCATCTATCCCTGTAGCATTGTCCCAGCTCTCCAACCCTGAGATGATGCCCTGGCTGTCCAGCCCCACCTCTCCCACCCCTCAGTTCTCTCCGCCAAGGGGGCAGGGTGAGAGCAGCTGCCCCTGGCTGTGCTGTGTGGTCCCAAGGAGCTGAGGGTCCGGTTGGGGGGCTGCCCAGATCCCCTGGTCTCCCTCCCACGGGGTCTCAGCATCTCTTGTGGGTGGGTGGGGGGCAGCTCTCCTGTTTCCGTGAGGAGCGCGACGTGCTGGTGAATGGGGACAAACGCTGGATCACAGAGCTGCACTTCGCCTTCCAGGATGAGAACTACTTGGTGAGTGGCTGGTGTGTGAGCACTTGGGGGGCAGGGCCCTTCCCCAGCAGTTCCCACCTGCCCCCTCCACCCACAGCCTGCCTTGGGAGGAGTGACTCCTGACTCTAGTCTGGGATCGCTATGGGGGACCTGCTGGGGAGCAGCCAATTGGGGGCCTATGGACCCTACAGCCTGCATGTCCTCAAGGCCCTGGGGGACCTGCGGCTGCCCACTCTCATGGCCCAGCCCAGCTGGCACTGGGGGAGCATCCGGGGCTGAGGGGGCTCCAGGGCCCAGCAGGTGTTGTGGGGGGAGGGGGGCCTACAGCTCAACCAGGCGCCCAGAGGCTGCAGCACTCCTGCCTCACTCCTGGGACTGGCTCATCTGCTCCAGACGAGCCAGCCCCGGCAGCAGGTTGGACAGGCCATTGGGGGGAAGCAGCAGCACGCTGCTCAGGCCGGCCAGTGCCCGTCTTTTTCCGGGCAGCAGGACCCCCCTTCAGGCCGGGTCTGCAGCCCCTAAAGCCTCTGCCTTAAGCTGGCCCTGCATGTCTAGGGGGCAGAGTGGAACCGTTGTGCCCTGGCATGGGATGTCGCCCAGCTCTCCTGGCACCAGCTCTGGGATTATAGCACCTGTGGGTGGGGAGCCACTGCCAGGACTCCTGGGTTCTGTCACCAGCTCTAGGAGGGGAGTGGGGTCTAGTGGTTAGAGCAGGGGCTGGGTGCCCGACCTGGGTCCTGTCCCAGCCCAGGGAGGGTTGCCCTTGCTCTGTGGCCTGTGGGGGGTGCTGTGATTCCCCATTCTCTGCTCTCGGCAGTACCTGGTGATGGAGTACTACGTGGGGGGAGACCTCCTGACGCTGCTGAGCAAATTCGGGGACTGCATCCCCATGGACATGGCCCGCTTCTACCTGGCTGAGATGGTGATGGCCATTGACTCCTTGCACCGCATGGGCTACGTGCACAGGTGGGTGCCCGGCGCAGGGCAGAGGGAGATGGCGAAGGGCTGTGGGAAGGCCCAGAGATGGGGGGGAGGATTCAGGAAGGGGGTGGAGCTCAGTGGGGATGGGATGGGGGGGACTCAGTAGGGGGGCACTCTCTTTCCTCAATAGCCTGCCCTGGCAGTAGGGGGTGCTGTGCTGCTGCATGGGCTGTGCCCCCAAAGCCTGTCAGTGTTGGGGGAACCCCCCCTCCGTATCCCAGCCACAGCCCCCCTGGGTCACCATGGTTTCTCTGTTGCCCCTGCAGAGACATCAAGCCTGACAATGTGCTGCTGGATCGCTGTGGGCACATCCGCCTGGGCGACTTTGGCTCCTGCCTCAAGCTGCGGCCGGATGGCACGGTGAGTCCAGGGTTACCTGCTGCCTCCTGCAGTCTGGCGAGCCTTGGCGCTGCATGGGGTCTGGGGGTGGCCTCCCCTTCCCAGCTTTGCCTCTAACCATGGCCCTGGGCTGCAACCACTGAGGCGAAGCTGGCCTGGTGCTCCAGGTGAATCAGCTCAGGCAGCTCTGCCCTGCACACTGGGGGTGGGGGGGGAGGGACATCCCGCGCTATGGGCCTTGTGACACCAAAGATGGGGAGGTCAGACATGGTGCCCACCTAGTGAACCTTCCCCACCCCCGGCAGATCTCCTCGTCAGTCGCTGTGGGAACCCCTGATTACCTGTCCCCCGAGATCCTACAGGCCGTGGAGGACGGGACCCACTCGTATGGCCCCGAGTGTGACTGGTGGTCCCTGGGGGTCTTCGCCTATGAAATGTTCTTCGGCCACACTCCCTTCTTCGCCGACTCCGTCGTGGAAACCTACGGCAAGATTGTCCACTTCAAGGTAGGGGCAGTGGACAGCTGGGTGGGGGGGCCTAGGAGGATGGGGAGGTGTCCCCTGGTCCCCACACAGCGCCCTGTGCCCCCATCTCTGCCCCAGGGCCCTGCAGCCCTTTTCTGCCTCCACCACCCTGCCTCCCACTCTCCACCCCCAACCCTGCACCACCTTCCCCACACACAGCACCCCTTTGCCCCTGAGGCTCCACTGACCCCTGCCCCGTGTTTCAGGAGCACTTCAGCTTCCCACTGTCAGTGACAGATGTCCCAGAGGAAGCCCGGGCTCTGATCCAAGGGCTGATCTGCCCCCGAGAAACACGGCTGGGCCGGAATGGGGTGCAGGATTTCCGGGAGCACCCCTTCTTTGCTGGCGTGGACTGGGAGGGGCTGCACACTTGCACCCCGCCCTTTGCCCCTGAGTTCACCAATGCCACCGACACCTCCAACTTCGATGTGGTGGATGACTGCCTGACGGACATGGTGAGCGGGGGCGGGGTACGTGACCTTTTCTTTCTCAGTCCCCGTTTGCGCCCCGCACAGCTGCTGCTCCCCCACCCGTTGCCTCTTACTGGGGCTGCCTCAATAACCCTCGGGGTCTGTCCCATCTACCCCTGCTGGACCACACAGTGACGCTCGGGGGCTGCGATGGCAGAATGTGCCCATGGCCCTGGTGCAGAGTCCTCTGGGCCTGGCATCGCCATGTGCCACATGCTGGGGCCTGCATCTCCATCTGGCTCTGGCCTCTGGCTCTGCACAATATCCCGAAAGTGATCAGAATTGGCCCCCTGAACATTGCCCCCACCCCTGGATGTTGTGGAAGGCTCTGTCCCCAGCCCCTAGGGTGCAGCTGGGGCACCCTGCACTGTGGCTATTCCCCGCCCCCTCGCCCGCTGTCTGGGGCAAAATTAAAAATCAACTTCCAGCTCCCACTGTCTGTTCCCAACTGAGCCAACAGCTGATCCGCTGACCCCTACTGCCCCTCACCTTCCCTCTGTCCCCTCTGGCCTTCCACCTCCCACTGCCCCCATCAACTCCCAAGTTACTTTCTGCCCCGTCAGCCCCCTGCCCCTCACTGGCCCCCCCGTTTACCCTCTGCCCTGCCCCCCCCACCTGCTCCCACATGCCCACCTCTCGTGTGTCCGCATGGAGCCTGGAGTCCACCAGCACGTGTGCCTGGCTAACGCACCCCGCACAGCGTGGGTAGAGGGAGGGGCTGTGGGGCAGCAGAGGGAGGGGCTGTGTGGGGCAGGGCAGCAGCGCAGATCCCCCAAGCTGAGCCCCATCGTGTTACCCTAGGAGACGCTGTCGGATGTGCTGGAGAGTGCCCCGCTGGGCGTGCACTTGCCCTTCGTCGGCTTCTCCTACATCGGTGCAACCCTCGAGTAAGGGGGGGCTTGGGCTCAGGGTGCGGGTGCAGGTTCTGACCCTGCTGGGGGCATAGGGGGAGTAACAGGGTCTTCCTCTCTCCAGCCCACAGGGGCCCTGTGTGAGCAGCCCAGGGTGGCAGGACCCAAAATGGGGGGTTTCCCCTTCCTTGGGCCCAGACAGAGGGAGCTTTGGCTGGGCTGAGGGAAGGGACATGGGGGGTTGAGGTGCTGAGACTCGCCCTGGCAGGGCTCAGGGGTGGGGGGTCAAGGAGATGGGAGGGCTGGGCTGGCCGGGCTGTGGGGTGAGGTGGTGGTGGGTTGGGGCTGGCCCTGTGGGGATGGGGGGATGGCCTTGGCAGGGCAGGGCTGGGGGGACAAGGAGGTGGGGGGGCAGGGGAGGCTGGGGCTCCAGGCGGGGCCATGAGAGTCTCCCTCCCTCAGACAGAATGAGCCAGGGGAGAGGGGCCGGGACATCGCCATGGAGCTGGACTGCAACCGGAGGCCCCCCCAACAGGAGCAGCCCCCCCCACTGCCCACTGGAGACCTGGTAAGAGGCTGCACCAGGGGGCATGAGAGGCTTCCTGCTGTGGGATGCCCCCCACCCAAGGGACCCTGAGATACATGTGGCCCCACCCCAGGTTCCCCCCCATAGCACTGCCAGCGCCCTTCACTCCCCAGCCCTGGGTGGGAGGTGGGTGGGCTGCGGCCCCTATTAGAGCTGAACCCAGGAGCCACCAAACACGCTTGCCTCCAGCCCCTGGGCCCCTCCCACACAGCTGGGAGCCCTCCTGCCTTGGTGCCTACCAGCCTTGGCCCCATCCCACGGCTGCCCTCGCCCGGCCAGGCCTGCCAGCTGCCCAGCGGGCAGAAGCTGGATCTTGCCGCCTTCCTGGAGCTGCGGTCAGCCTTCGAGTCAGAGCTGCATGTGCAGGAGGGGCTGCGCCAGGAACTCAGCACGGCCCAGGTGGCCAACCAGACCTTCGCCAGGTGAGGGGAAGTGATCTCTGGGCTGCCTGGGGTTGGAAGAGGGCAGGGACCCCTGGATTGCCTGAGGCTGTGGGGGGCAGGGACCCCTGGATTGCCTGGGGTCATGGGGGGGCAGGGACCCCTGGATTGCCTGGGGCCGTGGGGGGGCAGGGACCCCTGGATTGCCTGGGGTCGTGAGGGGGCAGGGACCCCTGTATTGGCTGGGGCCGTGGGGGGGCAGGAACCCCTGGATTGCCTGGGGCCATGGGGGGGCAGGGACCCCTGGATTGCCTGGGGCCATGGGGGGGCAGGGACCCTTGGAGTGCCTGAGGCCATGGGGGGCAGGGACTTTGGGGACTGCCATGGGGGTGACAGAGACCCAGAGGTAGCAGGGGCCAGGGGATGGCTTCCCAATGATGCCAGCACTGCCCATGTGCAGAGGGCTGTAGTGGGGGTGGGTTTTGCTGGCTCTGGGGCTCAGCCCCACTGAGACCCTCCCACCCCCAGCCGCCTGCAGGAGGCCGAGAGCCGCAACCGGGAACTGGAAGCTCAGATCAAACGGTTGGAGGCGCAAATCGAGGGGATGAAACTGCCCGGTGACGAAGGCAAGTGCTTCCCTCACCCACTGGCCCTATCCCCTGCCCCCTGGACTCCTCCCACCCCAGGACCTAGTCCCTCCCCGCCCAGGCATCCCTTGGTCTGCACCCTCCCTCCTTTTTCTGCCCCCCACCCACCCTCCACTTGATTCCCAGCCCCAGCCGGAGTAAATCTGCCTGTGGCAGGCACCCTCTGGGGCTCCTGTGCCCGCTTTCACTGGAGTGGTGGGGGCTTGTGTAGTGCCATGCGACTGTAACAGCTCTATGCCCCTCCCCAGAGGCAGCTGCCGAACCCGTTCCAGGCCAGCTGGTGAGGTCTGGCTCTTTCTGTCTCTAGCCTGGGTATTTCTCCCCTCAGCTGGGGCTCCCAGCGACCGGCCGACAGCCAGGTTCCGCCCTGCCTACCCAAATAAGGCAGCCAAGTTCCTGCCCGGGGAAGTTACACACACGCTACCGATCGGTGCCCTTCCCCAGCCAGCCCCCACAAGGTGGCTAGTGGCCCCTGCCCTCATGCCAGCCAGATGGACCCGTCCCTGAGCCTGGGAGCTGCCAACCTGACATCAGGCCTCACGGGTGGAGGCATCTGCCCACCTCTGGCTGAGCCTGCCTGGGCCAGGGGCCACTGGGGTAGTGTGGCTGAGCACTGGGCATGGCTGGGGGTGGGGGGAGGCAGAGCTGGTGCCCAGGCTTAACACAGGGGTGGCTGGGGTCCGCATGCCATGGAGGGGGTCACCCCTGCCCAGCTAGGGGGTGCATCCCACCGGGGCACTGCTGCATGGCTGGCGCTCAGGCCGTGCAGTCCCACCTCTCTCTTTTCCTTGCAGCTGCTGTGGGGCGGCCCCACGGCTACACTGCCCCCTGCCCCTGCTGCACGGAGCGCCCCACTGATGTAAGCCTGGCTGGGGGCACTGGCTGGGGGTGGAGCTGGGCTTCTCTGGAGCTCAGTCACAGGCTACAATCCTACAGTGCCACTCAGCACCCACTGTGGGCGGGCATGGGTCATGCCAGGAGCATGCACCCCAGAGCAGGTAGGGAGGGGGCCACGAATGGCCAGGGCTGGTAACCGCACTCAGGCACCCTGGACGTGCTGGGGGGGGGGGTGCTCAGGAGCCGAGGAGTCCGTGCCTGCTTGTGCCAGGGCTGGGGATGGAGAGCTGGGGATGGAGAGCAGGGCCTGGGAGGGGTGTTTATGGGATCTCTCCATCCCCTCCCCACCATAGGGAGAGGCTTTGGCCTGGATTGAATCCCCCCTGCCCTCTTGGCTGGCTCTGCTGATCGGGGCATCTCCGCTTTCTCTTTCCAGCCAGGTGGCACCACGGCAGCGCAGCTCTGCGAATACCCGCTTGTGGTACCTCTGTACCGCCACATGCTGCTCTTTTCTAGGGTACGTCCAGCCCCCGCTGCTCACTGCCTGGCTCTGTGCCCACCCTGCCCTGCCTGGCTCCTTGCCTGGCCTGTCCTTCGCCTGCTGCCTTGCCCGGCTCTGTGCCCAGTGCCCTGCCCAGCTCCACCATTGGGGCTCAGGCCGGGATTGGTTTAAAGCCAACTTGTGCTGGTGGCATCTGCAAACCACCCCCTGCGTCCTCCCCACCTGCTTCACCTTTGGCTGCTTTAAGGCACTGTCCTGCCCCTGCCCCAGCTAACCTTTGTCGCCCCACCAGTGCCCCCCTGGATGGCACCAAGATGACCCTTGCATTAGAATTGGTCTGACCCACACGTCCTTCATCCCTATCCCCCCAGACACCTGGGGAGACCCACAGTCAGGGAGAGGTGGGGTCCCCCTCCTCAGCCAAAGACTGTTGAGCCCCTGGGAAGGGACAGAGCTGGGGGACTGGGTGTGCTTTGGGGGGGGGGACCCCAGGGGCTGCGGCTGGAGGGAGGGGGAGAAACTGAGCTAGGCTTTGACCCCCAAAGTGAGAGGTGACCCTGTGTCCCCAGCCACAAAGGGGCAGTGTGGTAGGGGTCAGGCCACCCCAGGCAGGACATTTGTGGCTCCTGAGGTGCCCCCCACTGCAGGGCAGCGGTTAGACCTGGCTCTCAAGGAGCTGGGGTTCAGCAGCCCCAGATTAGCCAGTCCCCAGCAGCCATCAGAACTGGGGGTGTCCCCACCATCAGCTTGAGACCCCCCCCAACAGCCTCCAGCTCCTTGGTGCTGGGTTACAGTGAATGTCCAGGTTGTGGGGAGTGGGTGAGGACACTGACGAGGACCCAGGACCTTTCCCTCCAGGGTGCCAGCTCTGATTCGGCCTAGGGCAGGGACTGGCTGGGTCTGGGGGGCAGGGGACATGGGCCGTGTCCCCTCTAGGGGCACCAACTCGGATCTGGCCCCAGGCGGGTTGGTAGAATAATGGTGGGGGAATGGCTCCTGGGACCCTTGCTGATGGTGCGTTTCCCTCACAGGTTCCTAGGCCCTGCATCACCACGGCGGGATACCTACTGCTTTGTACCGGCGGCTTTGGGCTGGCAGCGTCTGGCCAGGGCCCAGGGAAGCTGCTCTGAACGAGGGCGGGTACTCGCCCTGCTGCCCCCACCCACCATCCCTGCCACCGGCCTGACAGCACTGCCTGGGTGCCCCCCTGCCCTCCTTCCCAGGAGGCTGTACACCCAGGGCCCAGCCAGAAGCAGAGCTGGGAACACCTGGGGGCCAGTGCCCCAGGACTGTGGGCCATATCCTGCCCCAAGCCAGGCCATGTGGCTCAGGCCCCTCCTGCCGTCAGGGGATCATCTCACTAGGTCCCTCCTCCCCCACTGCCTGTCCTGGCTCCTGAGCATTGGCTGGGGTCCTCCTCCCCAGCCTTCCAGCACCCTGACCTCCCCACAGTGGCCCCCTGCCTGCCCCCTCTGGAAGGGGCAGGCTATGCCTGCCCTGCTTGGCCCCAGTCCTACCCCCTCCCAAGTAGCCCAGCCACTGCCACATTCAGCAGCTGGGGAAACTGAGGCAGAGAGTGAGAAGTAACTGGTCTAAGGTCACACAGCAGGTTAGGGGATTGCTGCCAAGGGGTCCCAGCTGTTCTGGCTCCCAGCCCCACCTCCTTCTACCTGCTAGACTCCCTCCGCTCCCAGACCTGGGGACAGAACCCAGGAGTCCGGGCATCCAGCCCTGCCGGCTTTCTGCTCCAAGCCCTGGCTCCCCAGGCCCCATCCAAGCTGCATGCCCCCACTGGGGTGAAATGATGGTTGTGCCAGGCTGGACACACATCTCCCAACCACTGCTTCCTGGGGCCCCAGCACCATGGGCCCTGCTTGTGGCCAAAATCCCCAGGCAGCCTCCCAGCTACCTTTGCCCCAATGATCCTGGGTCCTTGGCACTGGCCTGGCACTCATAGGCTGGGCAAGGCACCCTGTGAAGGGGCCAGCTCGGAGCTGCAGCGAGCAGCTGAATCCCATGGATGCCTGTACGCACCTGCAGGGCACAGAAAGGTGGCCATAGCTGTGGAGGGGGCTGCTGCCCCGGTGTCCTGCTCCACCACAGCCCGAGCCCTGCTTCTCCCTCAGGACATGATGGCTCCATGCAGCACCCGGGTGGGGCGGGGCTGTGAGCTGAGCTTGAGGGGCTCTGCCATAAGGACCCCCAACCAGCACCAGCTCCGCGTGCCAGCCTGGCACCGTTGATAAAGGCTGAGTTTCTGCTACTAAAGCACCAGGCACCTGCTGTTCCATGGGGAGGGCGACAGTGACTCTGCCCCACTGGCACCCGCTGCAGCTAGTAATTTATTTCTAGTGTTCACAGCTTACCGCCCCCCCCCCACTGCTCCCCTGCAGCCCTCTAGCTGCCCCCAGCCGCCTCTCCCTGCACACCCCACAGGGCTCAGCCTGTCCCAGCCCTGTGCTCCAGAAGCTGAGCCCAGCAGAACCACCAAGGACACGTTGACCCTGTTAATTTATAGTCGTCCCCCCCGTATTTATTGGCCCTCGTGGCCAGCCAGGCCCAGCTTCGGAAGCACGATGAGGGAGCCAGCGGCAAGGCTTTGTCTGAACTGTGGAGACGAAATAAACAGCTGAATGATTCTGTGGCGGTGGAGCCTGGTGCTGGGCTGGCTTGGCACCGCCTGTCAGTGTGGGCAGCAGCCTGCGAGGAGCCAAGTGCCCCCCCCCCGGGCCCATTTCCGGCTGAAGGGTGCTGGCCCAGGTGCGGCGAGAGCACTCGGCCATGCTGTGCTGGGAAATGGGCCTGGCCAGCGCCTGCTATGTGGCCCCTGCTGGCCCAGTCCCTGAGGGCCGGTTCCTTGGCCGAAGCCCTGCTACCATTTGCAGCCCTACCCATTGCCATCCCCCCAAGCAGTGCTGTTTGGCTGGCCCAGGACACCCCCTCCTGGCAGAGCAGGTGGTTTCAGCCCATTGGGCCATGACACCCTGGGGGCGGGGCTCAGATCCACCCCTGCTGGGGCCTGAGTGCCAAGGCTGGGACCCCTGTGGGCTGGCCAAGTGTGTTGGGTGGGAGGTGATGAAGCTTCACCCATAGGCCCAAGGCAGCCTGATGGAGGCTGGGCATGCAGGGTGGGGGGCAGGTTCAGCAAGGGGGCCTCTCCCCCCCCCCCCCAGCAAGACTGAGGGCTAGCAGATGATGGCATGGGTGAGCAGTGTTTCAGGGCCAGGCCCCTGGGCAGCATGGAGACAGACAGGGACTGAGTAACACAGGACTCCCCCCCCCCCATGGCACTCTAGCCCCACATGCTGCTCCTTTTATACCCTCCTCAATATCTGCACCCCATGCATGTCACCCTGGCCCAGGGTATTGGCACCAGTGCAGGATGGCCTGTGTGAGCAGCTGGCCAACTGTGCCCCAGTAAACAGCCCAGCTGGACAGGACACTTGCCAGTCACAGTGGGGGTGTAGGGCTGGGTTGCAGGGTGCCCATGGCAGTGCTGGGCTAGCAGGGCTGTAGGGCAGGAGTGAGGAGCACTAGCAGGCCCAGGGGAAGCCCCGCCTGCCCCCTGCTCCCCCGCCCCCTTGGCTGCTAGAAACAGCACCAAGTATGTCCCTGGCAACCTGCACCACCCTCTTCCCCCAGAAATTGTAGGACAGGCCCTGATCTTGGTCCCTGTGTGTCTGGGCAGTGCCTGGCATGACGGGGCACTGATATCAAGCCATGTGTCTGGCCAGTACCCGGTGCGATGGGGCCTGATCTCAGTGTACCTGGGCAGTGCCCGGTGTGACGGGGCCCCGCTCTTGGTCATGTGTCTGGGTGGTGCCTGACATGATGGGGCTGCGATCTCATCTACCTTGTGTGCAGCTGCAGGCGCGTAAGGGCCCTGATCCTGGTTGGACCTGGCCTGTGATGCACCGAGAGTTAGTTTCAATCGTGGTCTGAGAGGACCAGCTTTCCCCACCTCTACTAAGCAAGGAGCCTGCGCTGTGCGCTCCCAGCTGGCAGGGGAAGGCGCAGCCCTGCCTTAGCTCCCCACTAGCCTTGCTCTGGGGCAACGCAGGGCCTGACCAGTGAGCGCAGACAGAGCAGAAACAAACGGGGGGGCAGTGGTGTGAAAATTGTTTCTTTAGTATAAATAAGTTTGCAGAACCAGGATTCCCTCTCATCAACACTCAGCCACAAGGGGACAGACAGCAGGGCAGTGGAATGCCAAGGCACTGGGGCACCCACTCCCTTGGGACCTGCCCCCATGTGGGGCAGTCAGGGTGTGCAGGCTGCAGGGGGGGCATTCAGGGGGCAGGCCTCCAGGGCCAGCAGCAGGGCCAGCCAATGCCTGGCTGAGGGTTGCATGCAATGGAGGGGACCCCAGGACTAATGGTCTTTGTGCTAGCCAGGCTCTCCTGCCCATCCCAGCAACGAGCGGGGCAGCCTGAGATATGTTGCATTTGTGCACAGTGCCAGGGGCCAGGGTGGAGAGTTCCAGGCCCAGCCAGCAAACAGAGCATCCCTGGCAACCTGCCCCCAGGGTGGGGGCCAGCATCCATGGGGCTTTGACAGGGCAGTGCCCACCTACAGGCTTTTCCTGAGCCCAGGGCACTGCTCCTGGGGAGGGCAAGTTGTGTGCGCGGGTGGTGCATCTGGCCCCAACAGGAGCTCATGGCCCAGGCTCCATTCACAGACACTCTGATCAGCAGCAGAGCTGGGCCAGCAGGAGGAAGAGCCAGGAACCGGGGGCACCAACAGCTCCAGGAACAGCCAAGGCTGCACGTGGGGGGAGCTTGAGCAGTGGTGCCCTAGCCGGTGGGAGCCTGGTTACAGAGAGGCCAGCATGGCTCAGCTCCGCCTGGGCACAGAGGAGATGCCCAGAGTGGGGCTGGTGCAGGCATTGGCACAGCAGCCTGGCATTTCCCCAGTTCTTCGTGGTTCGCTAGAAGGGAGGGGAGACATTTGCCAACCCGCTGTCTGGGCTTTGTGCAGCAGGAGAGTGCTAACCCCAGCCCTGCAATCTCGGCAAGCAGGGTTGGGGAAGATCAGTAGTATCAATGGGTACAGAAGCCCTGTGGGGCGAGGACAGACAGACCCCCTGCCCCCTAGTTCAGGCCAGACCAGCACAAAGATCTGGGACAGCAGTAGGTGGTACCAGGGATGCTTGCAGAAACCTGAGGCCACATGGCAGCAGGGTGCCAGGCCCTCCAGGATGCTCAGGCTGGCATCTGCTCCGTGTGGGCGTCCCTTGGCAGAGGAAATGCAGATAGTGCTGGCCCGTAGGGGGCCTTCCAGCCACTTCAGCATGTCATGGGGAAACTGAGGCAGCAGAAAGCTCCCAGCCTGGTCCACAGAGCAGCTGGCAGCTCCAGCAGTTCGGCTGTTGTGCAAAGGGAGGGTTCTGGGGAGATGGTCTCTGGCCCCATCACAGCAGGGCTGGAAAACCAAAGCTTTAAATAGGGGCCAAGAATACGTTAAAGGGGGAGGGACCAGGCCCGCGGAGGCCTGCACTCTGTAGACGAGTAGCTATATATTAAACCTCTGTTAACGTCTCACCACCACGGGAAGATTCCAGCCACACGGGGTCATTAGCATTAAATAATGAGGGCCCAGAGTCTGGGCAATGCCGGGCGCTCTGCGTGTTATACCACGGTACCGCTGGGTGAGCTGCCATTCTGAGCGGAGAGGCTCTGGAAGGGAAGGGGAAATGGTCAGAGCCGGGGTGGGGGGATCCACACACAAACAGGGGAATAAAGGGCCCCCCAAGTCAGGATTTTGCACTCCTCTGGGCCCAAGACTCTACAGCACCCCTGCTCAGTTCCCTTTGAAATGGGCAGAGCTAGAGGGGCCCAGCTGGGTCCACGTGCCTTATTCCTGGCCCCCGGCTAGAAGAGCAGAGTCTGCTTTACTGCCCTGGGCCAGCCCAGCCTGGCACACACTCCCCTCCCCACCCACACACGGGAGAGAGGTGACAATGAGGTTTCTCTACTTCCTATGATCATTGCAAATGAGAGCTCTTTGGGGCAGGCACTGTCCCCCACTGCAGCCAGCACATGCCCCTTGCATCACCGCAACCTCTGTGCAGCACCCACCAAAATGCTACTCACCCCCCAGAAGGAGGGGCTACTGGCCCAGAGCACCCTGGGGCTGTGATGTGAGTCAACCCGCCCCCAAGAGCCCTCTGTTCACACCTGGAGGATCATGTGGGCCTAAGCAGGCAAAAAACAGGGCTGCTCACTCTGCACCCTGAGCATTTGGAGCTGTGGTTCCTGCCACATTGCTCATTGCTTCCTCTCCCTATAGCAGCACTGCTCCCCCATGTTACAGCCCCAGGGTCCATTCTCAGACACCAGGGGTCCCCTCACCCTTACAGACAGCTGGAGGGGGGCCATGACTACACACCGCACCAGCACAGAGCAAGCAGCAGATAGGCTGGGGGCCAATAGTATTACAGCCAGGGGAGGGGCATGCCCCCCAGGGAAGGGAACTTGACTTACTGTCCACCCCAGCACCAGAGCTGAGGGATCCTGCCACTGACTGAAAGGAAGGCACTTGGGTTGGTACACTTACCGCTTGTTAGGAGCAGAAATAAACAGACTGTAAAGCAAAAAGGACAGCTAGAAACCACCTTTTCCTTTATGGGGAAAAGGGGTACCTAGAAACCATCTTTCCATTGGGGGAGGTGCAGAGAAACAATCTTTCAAATTTGAAATAAATTTCTCCCATCTGAAACATCTGCTCTGGAAAAATCTTTGGGAGCATCGGAGGCATTACATGGTGTCATCAGTAGTCATGAAAGCCAGCTACTACTAGGGATTTGGCTACAGCGAGTTGCAGAACTGTGGGAGGGCTGGACAGATTATTTGTTACAAGGGTGACAGCACAGACATGACCCTACCACTGTTCCCAACCATGGGGCTGGGGCAGCTGCAGTGGGGGTCAGAAGCTCCCCCCAAGACCTCTCTTTCAGGGTTCAATCTAGAAATCAATCACTCACTGTTCATTCCCTCTGAAGCACTCGGCACCAGCCAATCAGAAGATAGGACGCTGGCCTGGCTGGGCCATGGGCTGATTGCGCTGTGAGCCATTCCAAGGGAGAGCAGGGGAACCGCCTTAATGCAGCATTAAGCTCAATTCCCCTCTGAAGAGTGGCTGGGACTCAGGGTCTCCTCAGCCAGGCATGCAGATGTTCCCCAAGCCAGCTCCAGGGCCAAGGGAAAGGCGGCCACCCTGCCCTAGAGCTTCTGGGGCTGGGGGACCCCATGTGATGGAGCTGGAGGCCACACAGGCAGGCACTCCATTGCCAGAGATGACAGGCAGACCAAGTGCACCCAGCTCCCCTTGCCACGCCACAGAGGAGCTTTCAGACTGGCATGGGGATCAAATACCACCGCTGGGCATGGAATCCAGGGATGATCTCTATGGGATGTGGGGCTAAATGGAGCCCAGGCTCATCTTCTGAACAAGCCCCTTCTGGGCCCAGCCAAAGCCTTGGAATCGCCTCTATCAGGAAGATGGCAGACACACCAGCGGCTGGGATATCTGGCGACTAGGCCATCTGGGCAAAATGAGGGCTGTGTTGGCTGCTCTGAAGCCCGTGCTGTGTTCCCAGGGAAGGCTCCCATGTCCCAGCCACCCTAAGAACAGGTCAGTCTCCCAGGCTGTCCTCTACCCCACAAACTTTCTAGCCCCAGACACCGTTCACACAACAATCCTGGAGCGCAGAGGGGCCAGACGCTCAGGGGATACTAGTCCCGGACCCACCCCTGCGGCAAAGGTTCTCTCCTCTCGCTGCCCCAGGACAGTGACTGTATGGGATGTGGCAGAGCCAAGGGTGTGCTCTGATCCCCTGAGGCGGGTTCCAGGGAGAACTGGCTGCATCTCACGGGACTCTGGGGCTTTAGTGTTAACGAGAGTCCATACGACCCCTCGCCTGCCCAACTCAGAGCTGTCCCCTGGACAGGGCCCCCAGGGTCAGGCTGGGAGATGACATGGGGTGAGAACTTCAAGGGAAGCTGAGGTGGCAGGCCCCTCTGCACCCCACCTCCCCAAGCCCCGATGCCATCATTGGCAGCTAGTACAGCTGGGGCCTGCTGGGTCATGAGACTGACCAGCCCTAGCTCCTGGCAGGCAGCAATGGGCCAGAAGCCTTGCACAGTAGGCCAGAAAGATGGCAACAACTTAGGCCTTCACTCACCAGCTATGGTCACCATGGAGATGGCAGGAAAGGAGCAGCCCCTCCCACACCCCATCTGGAGCTGGCTGGGACTGGAGGGGAACACGCTACATGGGCTCAACATGCTGCAGGACATCACTTCCATGCGACTGGAGCTAGAAGGGCTCATGCCAAGCACATGAACAGCTGTGCGGCCAACATGGCTCCAGTGGAGATTGGCCTGGCCACCTGAGCTTAAGCACGGGAGGTCAGATGGAGAACCTGTCTCTGCCGGAGCCGCAACACCCCCACAGCTCGGTTTAACATGCTAGCAGCGTGGGCAGGTGTGCATCCCTGTGCCAGAACCCCACACGAGGCTGGTTAGCCACACCAGGAGACTCTAGGCATCCACCGTTCCACACTTCTGTGCCCCAAGAGGGAAGGTGGGAAACACCCCTCAGGAGCGTGGCCTCCCCCCACAAAAATCACTGGAGCAGCTTCAAACTCCTGAGACTTGTTTTCAGTAACAACCCCAGGCTCTGTTGGCCTGAGCCACTTGGGGTCACCTGTTTCACATCTGTTACATCTTCCCAGCCACAAGGGCGAGACACTTCTGCTTTTATTTTAAATGGGATCCTCAGATCATCACGGGGCTCCGGCGGCTGGGGCTTTGTGAGCTGTTTTAGATCAGGACAGGACAGTTTTCTAACAGAGCTGCTCTGGTTCCAGCAGGAGCTAATTCAGGGCCCTCCTTGGCCTGCCCCAGGGCTCAGACTAGAGATCACTCTTGTCCATTCCAGCCTCGGCCTACAAGACGCTCAGATATGGCGAAAGCTGGCCCCATGGAGGGTGCCCTGCCTGCTGTACGGAACAGGGGGCTCATATTACACCTGAGAATGGGGGAAGGGGGCAGCAGGCCCTTGTGACCTTCCCTAGCAGTCCAAGAGGGCGATGCCCCATTTGTTGGGTGTGTGAGAGGCAGGAAGCGAAAGCGACTGGGCTGGCTGCATAGTGAGGTGACAGGCAAAACTCCAGCCAGCCCAGGGGAGTGGTGCTGGGCCTAGAGTGACATGTGGCAGATCTCAGAAACAGAACCTGCACTCTAAAAGCCCCGTGGCTCTCCACCCCCCTCCAATCCCTAAGTTCCTCTCTCCGCGAAGGATTCCCACCCCACCAAACAAGAGTGAACTCAGCCCAGTCCAGGGCAGACACGCAGAGGAGGCCTCACTGCTCTGACAGCAGGCACGAAGGAAGTCCTGACTCTTCCAGAAAAGCTGCAGGGAGTGCGAGGACAGAACCACACAGGACTGAAGGGGAGAGAAGTGGGCTCCAAAGGGGTCTCTCAGCACCCCACTGCTGGAGGGCCTTTCAAAAGAGGATGTCAAAGCAGGTGGCCCCCAGCCTTGGTACCCAACCACTGCTCCGCCCAAGGCCTGGGAGGTAGGGCTGTGCTGCCCCTCCAAAAGAGTCAATCTGGGGCAGAGGAGGCAACTTACCCAGAAGGTTAAAACCAACCAACCAAGTCAGCGGGAGAGACAAGAGTCGCCCCGGGCAGCAGCATCCCTGGAATGAAGACTGAGACTGGCTGGCTAACAGCGGGTTTTTTTTGAGCGCTAAAATCCACTTGCTCACTCTGACTGTCTGGAAGATCGCTGGGCCTTGTGCAGGGGACACGCACCAGAGAAGTCCCAGGATGCGCGTCTGGCAGGAGCACCTCAGGAAGACTGAACACAGGTGGTCATAAGCCAGACCTAGACAGGACTGTTCCCCTGGGGAGGACACGTCCCCTGGCACTGAGCTGCCACGTGTTGGGGTGAGGGGGGACCCCTGCAGACAGCATCCTTAGAGCCATGGGCCAAGCTAGCTGGTCTTCGTCTAGGACTAGGTGCAGCAGACAGCCTAACTCTGACTTAAAGGGTTCTGGGGCAGGGAAGAGACACCAGAGTCCAGCTCTCAGTCCCTGCTCCCATAAGTAGACCTCACCCCTCAGGAAGGCAGGGGCAGGGCACAGAAACACTGACACTCAGCCTCTCCCCACTAGACCCTCCCCCAGAGGTGGAAGTAGAACCCAATTTCTTCACTGCTGCCCCAAATGCCCTCCTGGTTCCAACAGCCCAAACCAGCAACCTTTCTCTCCTTCCGCCCCACAGCCCTGGCCCCTCTGCTCAGTGCACTGCTCGCACACACATGTGCCCATGGCTTTGGAGGAGCTTGCTAGGGGGAAGCAGAAGCCACTCTAGGATCAGAAACTCCCCTGCCCAAGGCAGTGCCACCCCCCAACTGGACTTACGGCTTTCCCGGGCCTCGCCCAGGTACAGATGAGCCCCTCCTGGCAGGCGGTTATGATACAGTCCTCCAGGAAGAGCAGCACGGTGAGCCGCTCATGGGCGATCTTCTTGCAGACCAGGGGCTCCAGGAGGGGCACTTCGTTGATGCGGGGGCACAGGGCTGTGCCCAGGACCTTGACCGTGTCCAGCTTGCTCCGGGGCGCCCCGTTGATCCTGTCGTTGCTTTTGCTGATGTTGCCCAGGCTGTGGTAGCGCTTATGCTCCTTCTCAGCGTTCTTGTCCCTGCGCTCCTGCAGGGTGAGTGTGGCGAATTTGCCGATGCTGAAGGGCACGGCACTGTCTGCCACATGGCTTTTGGTGGCGCCGGTGACAGCCGGATGGGGCAGGCTGTTGGAGCGCGAGAGCGAGCGGGGCAGGATGGAGCCCCCGCCACTGCCCCCTGGCTCCCCAGCCAGGATGCTCCCGCCGCTCACTGAGGAGGGGATGCCGGTGCTGAAGGTGTTGGTGAGCGTCCGGGCACGCGAGAGTGGGTGGTGGGGGTACAGCACATCCTCAGTCAGATCCCACAGGCAGAAGTGAGTGTCCTGGCCGGCTGAGCCGAAGCGGTATGTCACTGAGGGGGAGCTCTTGGTGCTGTGCTTGGAGAGGCGGGACAGGGTGCTGCTAGTCCGCACCCGGCCAAAGTGGGCCGGCTCCGGGGGCTCCTCGTCACTGCCGCTCAGCTCTGGCGGCTCCTCCTCCTCCACACTGCTGGTGTAGGGGTCGAAGGCCACCGCGTTGACCCAGGACTTGTGCCCGTGACCCCTGGCAATGACCCGACCCTCGGTGAAGGACCAGACGGTAACCAAGTCGTCCTCACCCCCGGTAACAATGTAGCGCCCGTCGGGACTCCAGCAGACACACAGCAGTCCTCCAAAGTAGCTCTTCATCATGCCCTGCAGCAGCATGGAGTCGAAGTGGAAGACGCGGAGGCACCCATCCTGGCTGACGCAGGCCAGGTAGCGGCCGTCGGGTGAGAAGGCGAACTCGTTGAGGGCCCCCTCGCCCACTGCCCACTTCACAAGCGGGTTACGGGCACTTTTGCTCTTGCAGGCATAGACGGTGAAGCCCTCGCCCTGCTTGAGGAGGGAGTACTGCGGGGAGGCTGAGCCGCACGGGTGCTCCACGTTGTACAGGTACAGGTGTCCACTGGCATGAGAGGCCAGGAAGAGGCTCTCTGTCTCTGGGATCCACTTCAGAAAGGTCACCTTCGTCTTGTCAATGAGCCTCTGGGGCAATGGGAAACAGAGGGCAGGGTTCAGATTGAAACAGCAGCCGCTAACAGGCCGTTCCTGGGGCACAGAGGGGAACTCGGGGTCTGTGACCTGTCCGGTCCTTGGCCTCTCCTCTGGGGCTGGCTGTGACTGCAGCTTGTGATGTGGCCTGCTGGGCTATGGACTGAGAACTCCCCAACTCATTTCATACTGACCAACAAAGAGGTGGCAACCGCTTCCCAAACTGGACTGGATCTGAACCAGGAACTTTCCCGTGCACAGCCCTCTGCCTCACCACTGCCTCTTCACTAAGGGAGTGCTGTGCCATGCAAATCGCAGCCAAAGAAATGTGCCAGCTTCACACAGAAATACTTACAGGCCAGGGAGGGTTTGCTAGCCAAGAGCATGCTGGGAGCCTTGCCAAGCGAACTACAGCAGCAAAGTGCATCACAGACACAAACGAGAGCCGCTGTAAAGTTCCCTGCTGGTTGCTGCTGCTACCTGGGTTATTTCAGGTAACGGACAGAATGTTACCGACCTCAGAGGATGGTTAATAATGACAGGCTCCCCTCCACTGCTCAGTGCCCCCTAGAAACACACAGGGCTCAGTAACGAATCAGAGGGGAGAAAACTGCCGATCAGACCCTCCCCCAGTACCTCTGAGGTCTCCCAGGCAAACATTGGGGAGCTCGACCCAGCTTAGCTCATGAAATGCGACGCCTGTGACATCACTGCATGGCATTGATCTCTAGCAACCCCAAGGGCCAACTGGGGACAGCACGGCAGGGCTCCAAGGGGAGCCTCACCACAGGAGGCTTGCGGTGGCGTGATTGCAATGATCGTGGCGCATCCCAAGACCCATCTGGGATACAGCACAGCTCAGCGAGGTGAGCCACGGAGGGAACAAAATGCTCAGCAGCAGCAGGGATCTCACCTCCTCATTGAACAACTTGCTGGCATCCTTCTTGATGAGATCCAGATACTGGACCTGGCCAGCAGAGAATCCCACCAGCAGTGAGATGCTGTCAGTGGCAGCCGTGAACTGGTTGAAGTCATGGCAGGTGGGCTGTGTGCCTTTGTAGATGCGCTTGTCGATGGGCTTGTTCAGATCAAGGGACTGGAAGGGAATTCAACAACACCGAAGAGTGAGAAGCTACTGGCTTTGAAAGAGGAAAAGTCAGTTCTCTCTCCCCTTAGCCCTCCATCCTTTGCAGACTGGATCCAGAGAGCAACTCGGACCCTGAAACTGAGAGGCTCCAGCATCCCGTGCGCAGAACACACTGCAGCAGGTCCCCGTGGTGAAAGGGGATATTGCCGCTCTGCCCATGCAGCATCCTACTGCCAAGGGTCTCAGAAATGCAGCTAGACAGTGGTTACTGAGGCCCAGCCATTCCCTCCTGGGTTAGACCCATCCTGCTTATGTTACAGATGGGGAAACTCAGGCAAAGAAGGGAAGTGATTTTTCTAGTGTCAAGAAATGACAGAGCCAGGAACAGAACCTAGGAATCCTAACTCCCAGCCCCCTTCTGCTCTAGCTACTGGACCCTACTCCCCTCCCACAGCCTGGGAGGTGGAAGTAGGAATCCCAGGTCTCAGCCCATTCCTGCTTTAACCACTAGACCCCACTTTCCCATCCAATCATAACCACTTTTGGAGTGACTGCGACAGGGATTTACAAGCAGCTCTTTATAACTCTCGTGCACTTCCCCTTCCCAGTCAGCTACTCAGCCTGCTGTATTTTAAGGCTTAAACAGCCAATTGTTTGCTGCTTGTATACCATTTCCCTCTGCATCTTCAATAACATCACATTGCTGTAAAGAGCCAAGCAGCTTCCTAACCGCTTGCACAATCCCTAAAAGGGAACCCAATTACATTTAACCCGCAGAATTCCTCTCCACAGCCACCCACCTCAACCCCCACAATATCCCAAACAAACCTTCTAAAGAAGGTCAAACCTTTCCTCTTCCAAGAAGCTCTGTCCCATCCCACCCCCAACTGGCACTATGAGAGCTCTGAAGTGGGAGGGTGCCAGCCACTTAAGTGCTAGTCATGGGCAGTCTCCATTAGCTGTACTAATAACAGATGGGGAACCTTCATGTTCCCAATGTCAGCTGAAAGGATAAATTCAGGCGTACAGTCATATTATCTGTCTGAAGCATGTGCTCACCCACAATCCTGCATGAACAGTCACAGCTGGTGCATTATCACCGGTTGCAAACACCACCAAGGATGCTTCATCATCAAATGTATTTTGATTGGTCAGCCTCAGTAAGTCAGACCACAGTCCAGCCCCAACTGCAAAGAGCTCTCTGGGAACGGGCCCAGCCCCCTAACTTCGACAACACCCTTTGGATCAACGAAAAGCTAAGAAGTCTAAAATCAGCAGGCGCCTGGGGTTTGTCGGTGGCTAGCTACCCACAAGTGCTGCTGCACTAATGTTTTCACTCAGTGTATCTCACAAATGTGGCAGGTAGCCGGCAACAGAAAGACTCGCTGCAGCAACATCTCTGCTGCTCAACCTTGTGGAAGAGGGGGTTGTAGAGCGGTGAAGGGACACACAGTATGTGGCAGCAGGCCGGCATCCAGCACAAACACAGAATCAGTCAGAAGTGATTGTGTAGCTTGTTTGTGCAGCTGTTTGAAAGCAGCAGTATGGGGGGAAGCCCCATGTGAACAGGATGGACGCCTGTTGCTGCTGTGTTTGGAGTTCACCAGAGCTCCATAGCTCACTCTGTCCTAAACGCTTACTGGCCACACGCCTCAGAGAGCATAAGCACTGGGGTCTCTGCCTCCTGTCCCTCTGGGATTTCCAACCACTCCTTCAGTGCAGCCTCTGGAATCCCAAACCACATGCTTCTCCATTATTTTCCTTGAGCTTATCCCCCTCCCCTGGGAAGGATCCCTGCACACAGCCCAGCCCCCACTTTCCTCTTCCCTCCCCTTCAGTCTCAAAGTCCCCTTTCTCTTTCGCCTCACTGGAACCCCAGGATCATCGAGATCCCCTTTCCACTTTTGGGAATCTCCACTGTGCTTCCTCCTGGAGGGAACCTTCTCCCATCCCTTGGGTTTCACTGATTCCAGCATCCCAACCCTAGTTACCTACATGCCCCTAACCCTAACTCCAACCTCCTCACTCTCCCTGTTACCACCTTGCTTGCGCTAGACCTCAGCTCCTCTCAGAGGACCCCCCCAACTTCCCTACACCCCATTAAAGTCCTTCAACTTGCTTCCCTCCCTCCAACTGCCTCTCCCCTGCCTGCCCACCCCCCAACACCCACTCATCCCTTAGCCCGACCGTCGTTACAGTGGGAGAGGAGCAACCAAGGGCCTGAGAAAGAGAAACAGGTCTATGGGGGGAAAGGGGACCAGGGAAACTATTGGGGGCTCCACTCCCCCGCGCCCCCCCACCCTACAAACCTCTCCCCCTCACCCGCTTGGCGCCGCGCCCGGGCCCGCAGCCCGAGTAGAAGTAGAGCTCCCGGCCCAGGTTACAGCAGAGGCGGCTGCGCTCGGCGGGCTCGCAGGACTCGGCGGAGTCGGCACCGTCGGTGCCGGGCGGCAGCAGCCGCACCATGGAGAGCCGCACCGGGGGCAGCGCGGCGGGGGCGGCAGGGCCGGGCGGGGAGGGGCCCCCGGGGGCGGGCGCGGCTGGGCCTCCCCGGTTGCGGGGCTCGGGCCCGGGCGGCGCCAGGAGCCGGTAGGAGCCTTCGCGGGTCCGGAACTGGCTCTTCAGCTCCGGGGGCAGCGGTGGGGGCCCGTCCGGGGCCGCGGCCGCCGCCATCTTCCCGCCGGAAGCCACCTCTGACCCCGTCCCGTCGGAAGCGGGGACCTAGCAACGCGGACGGAGCCCATGGTAACCGCGCGCCGCGCGACCCCCGACAGACCCGCCCACTCCGATCTGGCCCCGCCCCTCTGTGGGACTCTCTAGGCTCCGCCCCCGAGTTCTAGCCTCGGTTCTCCACGACCCCCCCCCCCCCCCCCCCGCCCGGAACCCATCCACCCCCCTGTGCTAAACCCGCGTTCGGAGATCCCCCAATGCCCCCAACTTCCCCACCCCCACCACTAAGCCCCCAACTTCCGCCTCCCCCTGTGCTGAACCCTAAATCAGTGATCGCCCGATACCCCCATGGCCCCAACTTCCCTACCCCTGCTACTGATCTCCCGAATAGCCCCACCACTAACCCGACCCCTGCAGAGCCCCACAACTTCCCCCTCCTCCAGTTAGGATCCTCCTAATCCCACCGCTGAACCCCAAATGAAAGATTCCTCAATACCCCCATACCCTCAACTTTCCCACCCCACCACTGACCCCTCCAGAGTCCACAACTTTCCCCTCTCTCTCCCCTTTTCCAGCCAGGAATCCCCAAGTTTCCCTGTGCTGAAGCCCCAATACCCCTCTACCCCCAACTTCCCCAACCCCTGGCCTCTCCTATAGCCCCACTCCCATCACTGATCCCTCTTACTGACCTCAATATCCCTACCCGCTGCCACTGAGCCCCCCATTCCCCAGCTTCTCACTGACTCAGTGGCCCCTTCTACCCACACATCAGGGACACCCCCTACCCACTGACTCCCATCCCATTGTGACCCTTTCTCCCTCAAACCCAGCTCTGCCCCCACCTTGCCACCTCCCCCACTCTCCCTGACTTGGTAATTATATATAGGAATGGTAGGATCAAGACAGATACTCAAGGGCTGTTGATCCTCATGCTTCAAGGTAGGTAGAGCTGGGGGTCAGGAAGGAACCCCCAGGGACACATTATGCACAGTAGAGTTGTGTCTTAGCCTCACCCACTGTTCAGTGACCTTCCAAGGCCTGACACACTCGGGGCAGGCCTGTGCTTTGCATCAACACAAGCAGGGCTCTATCTGTCACTAAGAGCACGAGACTGTGCATACTGCTGGGGTGTGAGCAATGTGCTCCGTGATAGCCAGGCTAAACGAGTTTGCCCAAGGCACAGGATGTAGTTTTGCCCTGGGGTCTGGGAGGCGCAAGACAAGGAGTGGTGTGACGCCATCTGGATTTAGGGAACCATTTATGATAGTATTTTGTAACAGTATTTCTATAATTGCAATAATACATATGAGCTATGCCATATTTAGTACCAATAGAAAGGTTAGGATTTGCTGGGAAAGATTATAAGGTTTATGTATAGGTATCGTATCTGGATTAGAAATCATGTTTGTTATATCTGTTTTTCAATGTATGGGATTTAGTGGAACTCCCCAGACTGAGTATCTACAGCCAGTGTCTCCATGATGGCCCATTAAGGGAACCACAGGTACAATGGGCCTAGAGAGAAACCTGCTCAGTGAATCACCTGGACTGACCATGTGACTCAACTCCATTTTGATTTGTAAAAACTCCACCCAGCATGGGGAAGACCAGAGTGATAAAAGCAGCTGCCCCAACTCCGTTTTGTCTTCAGCTAACACTTACCTCTGGATCTATTCATCTGCAACTGAACAAAGGACTGAGACCCACCCATTTGCTGGGCATACACCAGAGGAACTGAACAAGCCTGCAAACCCCAAATTCTACCAAGGACTTGCTTTACACAGACTTTTTAATCATTTGTATGTACACGATTCACTTTAACGCTAACATCTCTCATAGTTTGTTTCTTTGTATAATAAACCTCCAGTTTTAGCTACTAAAGGATTGGCTGGCAGAATGGTATTCTGGGTAAGATCCAAACCCAGGTTGTTCTGTGTGATGTGGCTGGACCTTTGGGATCAGGAGAAACCTTTTTGAGTGAAGAGCTTGGAGTTGTGACCAACTAAACCCAGTGGCTATTTAGGAATCAGGGAGTGAAATGCAGTAAAGGGGGCAGTTACTATTTTGTTATGCTTTTTGATAATCAGTGTGGGGAGTCAGAAACATGTTTTGCTAATCAGGAATCTGGCTTAAGTGCCACCCCTCAGTGTTTGAGAGAGTCTGGCTCTCACTTTTGCAGCTTGCCCTGATCTTTGCATATTCTGGTTGTTTATCCCAGGATGCCCCAGGCACAGGCGAGTCGCTGGTACTGAAGGTACACATCAGACCAGCTCTGGCTGACCCCGGGACCCAGCCAATGGAGTCTGGGAGCCAGCACGGAGGGAAGCAGGCGGCAGTGGCTTTGTGCATATGAATGAGGGATCCCCAAGCACCTCAGGGGGTAGGGCAGAAGAGTAACAGGAGGTGGTTCCCTGTTGCCCTCAGGGGCTGTTGTGGTTTTACTTTGTCTGTCTGTCTTGGGGCTGTGGGCTCGTTACCATCTCTGCAGCAGTCCTTAACCTCCAGCCTGTTAATCATATTTTGTGTGATGCCGCTACTGAAAAGGAAGGCAGGAGCCTCAGCTGGGCCAGCCAGCTGGCCTGCATGGGAGCTCCTTGGAGCCAATTACAGCTGAATCTCAACCAAGGAGGTTGGGAAGTGCAGGGGGGAGCAAGAGGTACCTGAGGCAGGGGCTGGTGGAAGCCTGAGGCAAGGGGTGTGGGGGGGAGGCACGGCTCTAGCACTGGGCCCCATGGGGGGCACATGTTGAGACACGCCAAGAAAACCTGGTCTCATCTCCAGCTCTTCTCTCTGCCGGCAGCCCCACTTCTCTTCACCCCTGGTTCTAGAGCTTTTGAGGTGAAAAGCACAGGGCAGGGACACAGCCTGGTAGCCTAGCATGGGCCAAGGAAAGAGCCATCCCTGCTGGCACAGCTCCAGTCAGGCCCAACAGGGTAGAGTACTGGGCGAGGAAGACAAGGAGTCTGTCTCCAGCATCCCGCCACCCTGGATACTGGGTGAGAGACTCATCCATTGACAACAGTGCTCAGCTAAGGGTAGAGGAAGGGCCTGAGCCATGGACCCAGCTCTTGGTCCAGCAGGCATCCCCATGACACAGTTATGGCCAGAAGGGATCAAATATCCTGCCCCTCAATGCTTTGCAGGAGCCTTGTAGAGTTGATGCCCAATTCCATGTGGAGCAGGTAGGAGACAAGATGGGCCAGTCATTTCTGTTGCACAGTCCATGCCACTGCCCACTGCCGGGTACAGCGCTGGCTTCCCAGGCCCTCCTATTGCATCTGTCTTTCACAGACAGCAAAGTGGTGGCTACTGTCTGTGCAGACGCACCAGCAAGGCTGCCATGGATACAGTATGAGGCGGCTCAGGCTCTCCCCCACCCCCGCTAACTGGGAGCAAGGAAGACTGCTGCCCCAGCATAAGGGCGGCCATCCCTAGGGGGTAGTGAGAGAAACCTGGCCCAGAGCTGGGAGTGGAGCAACCTTCATGTGGTGAGTGTGCAGACACTGGCCAGGCAGGAAGAGTGGCTGGGTCCCACAGCCCAGATTCTTTCTGGCATCAGGGGAAGATTGCTCAGGGGGCAGGGGGGAAGTGGCTGAAGATGAAGGAAGACGGGAGAGGCCAGAGGGGCCTTCCCCCCTGACAGGGAAGCCAAAGTGCCCAGGACCAGTGACTTTATTTAGCCACAATCCAGGCCTTCGGCTGTGCAGGTTATGCTCATTCCCCCAGTCACCTCTCCCTCCCCCCCTCCCCCCCAGAGTATCTCTGCCCTCCAGGCCGGCACTGCCCGCCCATCAGCTCTCTGCTTTCTGCTCCTGCGCCACAGTGGGCTCTGGCTGTGCCTCCGGCTGGCTGGCTGGCTGGGACCTGCTGGGTGGGGTGCCGCTGGGCACTGGCTCGTCCGGCGAGAGGTTCTCAGGCTTGCTCTCAACTTCCTTGTCTGCTGCAGCGCTGATTCCTGCCTCCTTGCTCTTCGATTCCTGGGGGGACAGACTTTATCCATGGCACTGGCCCAGCCGTGCAGCCAGCATCTAGCTTTAACAACCACCCCAAGCCCCTGGACTCCATCATCCCCAGCTGGGACCTCTTCACTCACCCCCGCCCCCTCCAATTACAGCCAGGTTTCCCAGCTCCAGCAGGATGGGGCAGGGCCAAGGGCACTGGACAGGGCCTTGGCTCAGGCGAGCAGTAGATGCCCCCCACATCCAGCCAAGATTGGCTCCCACGGCAGCATCAGTGGCTGCAGTGTTTGGGAAGTGCCCGCTCATGGTCAGCAGAGCTCTCTGTATCTCCCACCGCACTTGGGGGCCCTGGGGTGCCAAGGAGCAGTAGAGCAAAGGGTTAAAGGGAACCCGGCTGGGTACAGCTATGACTCTGCCCAAGCTTCAGCCAGCACCTATCCGTGCCTTGCACACACCTTCACTGGTGGGGGCCCCTCCACGCTGGAGTCCAACTGGGAGCCATCTCCACCTGAACCCTCCTCTTCCTCCTGCATGCTGATGAAGATGGTGGGTGTCTCCACCTCAGGCCCCTCCTCCCGGAAGTCCATGGGCTCCTCGGTGGGCACTGGTGCCAGAGCATGGGCAGAGCGCGGGGGACCGGCCGGCTGCTTCAGCTTCTGCTCCTCCTCCAGCTGGCGTTTGAGCGCCTTCTCCTGGGCCAGCCGCAAAGCGATCATGTCCTGGGACAGGCGTGGGAGAAGGGGGGCGGGTTCCAGCTCCTCCTACCCAGGAATAGCACTGTCAGCCATGGAAGGGGCCCCTTTGAGTCAGGCTCCCAAGGGACTGTACCCTGTGAGGCTGGGCACCCTGCCCCTGCTGGCCAAGCCCATGGGGGAAATCGATGAGGCCCAGTCCATGAAACCTCAGCCTCTGCAGCATGGCTGGCCAAGAACAGCTGGTACTGACTACCGTGGGGAACTGCAGCTATAGTTATGGTGTTTGTGTGTAAGTGAGATGGAAAACCCTGGGGGGGGGGGCTCTCCATGCACAGCAATCCCTAGCCAGGGGCTGAATAGACTGGCACTAACAGTCCCCTCCCTCCCAGCATGGCCTGTACATGGTTCTACCTCCTCCACTCACCTCTTCCAGTGGCTGGGGGTCTTTCACCTCCACCTCCGGCTTGCTGCTTGCCTCCAGGATGGCCATGGTGGAGTTGGGGACGTGAGCTTGCTGAGTAGGGTGAGGAAGAGGGAGCCAGTGAGCAAGGAACATGGGAGCTGTGCCCCAGGCCAGTGGCTCCAGCCACTCCCAGCGAGCCAGGCTTGCCCGTACAGAGCCGCCCTAGCTTGGGGCAGAGGGACCCTCCAAGTGGTGCTGGGGGCAGGTGAGTTGCAGCAGCAGAGCTGACAGCGAGAGCGGCAGAGCCAGCGCACAAGGGAGCCATACTGCAACAGGCTCCAGGGGGCTACGAATATATCCCCCTGCCCCCTCACAAGGATACAAAGCCCAACTTCCCCAGAGGGGTGAGAACAAGCCCCAAGGCAAACCCAGACCCCAACACCCACACCTCAGTGAGAGTGAAGGAGAGCGCTGCACGCTGGGGCTTGTAGGCTGGGGGAGGAGGGGCGGGGGCACTGAAGTGCATGCTGGGCCTGTGGCCTGTCCCCCTTACCAAAGGAAGGGCAAGTCACACCCTGCCACCACTCACACCCCACCCTGACTGGACTCCAGCGCACTGGGCCAGTACCTGGTGCGGGGTAAAGGAGCGGACGTGGACCAACAGGGGCTCCCGTAGCTCAGGACATTTCTCGAAGACGGCACTCAGCTGCTGCGGCGGGAGCTGCAGGATGACCTGGAAGGACTGGGGCTTGGTGCGCTGGCAGCACTTGATGAAGCCCTCCCACACCTTCGGGTACTTCCATACCTGGGAGGGTGAAGGGGGGTTAGAAGGGGCCGTTCGAACCCGGCCAATCCTCTCCACATCAGTGGGTCAGGCTGGCCCTGGCCCATGTGCTGCTGGAGCACAAGAAGACAGCCCCTCTGCTGGAGGGCAGCTCGTCCGCAGCCCTGCCAAGCTGAGCAGAGCTCTGCCCAGATACACCCAGTGTGAGCTGCAGAGGAGGGGCTCCAGAGCCAGGTTAGTCCTCGCTGGTTCTGACTGCAGAGGCCTTGGAGCCCTGGGGTGGGGGTTGGCAGGAGTGGCAGGGATCTGGCCTAGCTGTGGGCAAGTGGAGAAGGTTGGGGTCCAGGCACTGGAATCCCTGAAGGGGGTTGAGGAAGCCCACCCACACGCAGTGCTGAAAGTGAGGGCAGCCAGTGAGGGAAACGAGGGGCAGCCTGGAACGGCACCGAGGGGGAGCATGGCTGAGAAATGAAGACACGAGTGACTTCAGAGGAATCGGTCCCCTTGGTGCTGGGGTATGGCCTCTTCTGGGACTGGACCCACACAGGGCAGTTTAGGACAGGAAGTGAAGACTGAGTGCAAGGTGTGGGGCGGAGGGAGACTGCAGGGAAGGAGAGATGGAACAGGCCAGGTCGTGGTGATGAACGGAAGCCAGCCCCGAGACCTCCTAGCTCAGCGAGCAGATAGCTTGACTAACACAGCAGGAAGAGCGCCCTCTAGTGGATCACAACCCCACCGAGCACTAGGCTGCCGGGCCCAGCAGCTCCACCGCGGGCAGCTGGGTCTGGTTTCCACCTGCTTCATGATGAGGCGGGACAGGACGTTCATGACGAAGCCGCCCAGGCGTGGGTACATGGTCAGCGACTGGATGACTGTCCTCATCAGCAGCATGGGCAGGGGGCTCTGCTCCATCAGCTGCTGCATTACCACAGCCAGCACCTCTGAGGTGTAGACATTCCTCTCGCCGAAGCACAGGTTGGTGGCTGCGAGGTAGGAGAGGAACAGAAGTCAGCCGAGGATCCAGGGGCGCGGCTGACATGCTGGGGGCAGGTCGCCAATAGACATGAGATGAGCAGCGATAGCAGGGGGGGGGAGGTACCAGGAGAACAAGTGGGCCAACCTGCTTTCAGAGCTCCCAGGCACGAGGAGGGAAAGAACAGGACAGCGAGAGCAGGAAAGGGGACAAGCAGTCAAAGGGCTGGCCAGCGGACACAGCCGTCCTTGCTGTTTGGTCTACCGCTGGAGGCCGAGCTGGTCCTAGCCCCAGCCCCTACCTTTGATGATGGATTTCATGTCACACTTGGCAGAGTCGATGTTGTGCAGGGCGATCAGCAGCTCCCCAGGGTTCAGGGGGGACACGGCCGAATTCCCTTCACCTGCACAGGGCACAGAGGAGGCAGCTGAGCTGGGAGGCTGTGCGAGGGCCCCTGTATCCTAGTGGAAGGCTTATGGGGCTGCTAGCCAGATTGTACCAAAGATGGTCTCTCCTGGGCCCCTGAAACGTCCCAGGCCCAGACATCTCCCTGGCTGGGAGGGGGCCCGTCTCTAAGGAGCACGAGGTCCCTACCCCAGCTTGCAGCTCGCCCAATATCAGGAAGTGATGTGCCAAAATTGCCCCCACCCCCACTCATCCACCCGTAGCCGGGGTCATAGCATCACTGCCCACCAAGGGCTTGGCTGGCACCAGCATCATCTCAGCAGTTAGCAGAAGTGGCTGCCGGGACCGGCCAGGAAATCGCGGGCTCTCGGCTCGGCACCTACCATGCTGCGTCCCCAAGAGGCGGTTGAACACCTCCTTCACCACGATGGGGTTCAGCTTGATGAGCTTGGGCAGAGCCTGGATCACCTCTTTCTGGGGAAGAACAAAATAATAAGAGCTTAGCAGGCATCAGCTATGCCATGGCCCTCCAGCCTATTTAACACAGGGGAGAGGACTGACTTGGGGTTACACTGAGCTAGTGACAGAACCCAGGAGTCCTGGCTCCCAGCCCTCTATGCTCTAACCACTAGACCCTACTGCCTCCCATAAGTCTCCCCCCTAGGGGCAGAGGCTTTCCAGCTGTGGCAGCGGAGGGTCTCCAGTGGATGAGTGCAGGGCCAGGCAAGATCCCAGAACCCCATGGGTTGTACCTTCTCCAGCCCGTTGAGGACAGGGATGAGGAACCGGACATCAGGGAGCCGCTTGTGGTACAGATCGCGAACCCGCTTCACCAGCTCAGGCGATGGGGGCACTGTGAAAGAAAGAGGAGGGTGGAGGTCGGCGGGGAGGCTGGGCTCCGTGGTGCATGGCTGGGGCGGGAGAAGATGCACTTGGGAAAGCAACATTCCCATCTAATGGGAAGCTGAGGCACAGGGCAGGTCACCCAGCTATCTGGAGGACAGTGCCCGCTGGGAGGGGCAGAGTAAAGCAGGGACAGCGCAGTGTGGATACCGATACCTTTATCCGTCAGGCTGTGCAGGCAGCGGGTCACCAAGGTCTCAGCCCCTTTGGGGCAGTTCTCCACCAGTAGCAACAGCTCCGGGGAGTTCATCCCCATCCCGCGGATCTGGGCCAGGAGGGGAGAGAAAGAAGGGGCAGCCTCAGAGGAAAATCACCATGGATTGGGCGTGTAGGAAGGAATCAGCTGTGCAGCACAGCGGAGCCCTCCCCACCCAAGCCCCTAGGGAACCCAGCTGAGTACCCCAAATCCCCACACCAGGGCCCTAATGTAAATGGCCAACCCCTCCTCTGTGCAGCGTGGCCAGGTAATGCTCTTTGTTTGCCCCTTCCCCGTCTCCTCTGCAGCCTTCCTGCACTGGTAGGTTGGCATCTGCACAAGACACTCCTGCTTCAGGCTCTGCTCCCAATGGGCAACAGGAAGCCAGACACAGGCGGGAATTAGGTCACAGCCCTGAGGTCATGCGCCCTCCCCCCCAGAGGGCTCTGAGCCAGTCAGGAGCCACCTCATCTAAGCACCCGGGGTAATGGGGTATAAGCTATGGCCAGCAGGGATCCCTCAGGAACAAATGATGGCAAACCAAGCCCATTTCCTCCTTCGACAGACTCTGGAGCTCACAAGTGATAGCTAGATTTGAGGTAAGCTTTTGACAGTCCCACCTGACAGTCCTGTGGAAATTAGGGAAACAGGGGCAACATGGAATTACTGTACAGTGGGGCCCACTGAACCTGGTACTCAAAGGGTGCTTATCAGTGGCTCACTGGCAAACTGGGAGTCCCACAGAAACCAGTGCTGGGTGTGCTACTATTCCTCTTTTCATTAATGGCCCAAATTACACCGAGCTCTTTTGGGACATTCAAAACAACCCTGACAAACTGGTCTGAATTCAACAAGATGAAATTCCATCAAGACGGGCACAAAGTACTGCGCTCGGGAAGGAAAACTCAAATGCACAGCTACAGAATGGGACTGACTAGCCAGGTGGTCGTATGACTGAAAAGGAGCTGGGAGTCTCGCAGATCCCAAGCTGAACATGAGCCAGTGATGTTATGCAGCTGCAGAGAGGCTCATATTGTTCTGGGTGCATTGACCCAAGTGTTGTATGAAAGACATGGGCTGGAGCTGCCCTGATGTTCTCGGCAGCCAAGAGGCCCCAGCTGGAGTACCCAGTCCAGTTCTGGGTGCCGCATGTCAGGAAAGATGTGGACAAACTGGAGAGTCCAGAGGAGAACAACAAAACTGATCCAAGGTTGGAAAACCTGACCCAGGAAGAACAATTAGAACACGGGGCATGTCAGTCTTGAGAACAGACCGAGGGGCCCGAGAACAGGCTGTTATAAAGAGGACAGGGATCACTATCCTACCTTCAGTGGATGTGGGACAAACTCTACCTCCCAGGGGAACTTAGCTCTGGCCAGATCCCCAGGGAGCAGGTGGAACCGTCACTGGAGGCATCTCGGACCAGGCTACACAGACCCTTGGCCGAGGTGACGTGGTTCGGCCTCAGCAAATGGGCTGGACGAGGTGATGTCTCGAGCCCCTTCCAGCCCCACATTTCTAGGACTCCAGGAACAGCATCAGCCACGTTTTTGGCGGCTGCTAAGAATGTGACCCATCTCCCTGGATGATTACTAGGTGTATTACCATAGCGCCTAGGAACCATGGTCACAAACAGGTCCATGACGTGCTAGGTGCTACACTTCTTTGTGCTATTAGGTGTATTATGGCAGCACCTAACCATCCCCCCCCATCCTGGCACTCACGCAGAACAAGATGGTCCCTCCCCCTAATGGCCATGCCTGGAGTCAGTCTTCAGCCCTGGGCTCAAGCAGCTCCAGCCCGTGGGCCACGGTGCCCCTTGGCTCTGGGTGGACCTTCCAGCAGCCACAACCCCTGGGACAGCGGGCATCAGTGCAGGGCATCCCTGAGCCTGGGGCTCATAGTGCCTGTCCCGGCTTGCTCACCGGCTGCTCGACAACCCGCAGCACTGTGCGCTTGATGTCGGCGATGGCCTCGGTGTAGACTGCCGCCAGCTCGTGGATCAGCTTGTGGTTCTGCGGCAACAGGGCCAGGTAGAGGTACAGACACTGCCTGATGGTCTCCTCGGTCCAGGGAGCGGCCACCTCTGCACGCCAAGGAGGGAGATCAGTCATGGGGCTCCCAGAGACTGCCAGCACCACCAGCCAGGCAAAGAGAACCAGGGGGGCCAGCAGCCACCCCAGCTTGTGCTGGGAAGAGATGCAGCAGGGAACCCAGAGTGGCTGATTAGCTCTAAGGCGAGGTCAGAGGGCTACCAGCATGGCAGGGCTAGATCGCCAACCGTGGCAGTCCCCACTGGCCGGCAGAGCCCAGCCAAGGGGCTAAGCACTCGGGGGGATATTGGGCTTCCCACATGGAGATGGCTCCTTCCCAGTACCACAGTGCTTCCACCAGCACCAGGCTGCGGGATCCCCAGACCACCCCAAACCCCACAGCCCCACCTCAGCACCTGTGTCCTTGTCGGCTCCAAAGAGCACAGACGGGGGGTTGGGGTGCACCAGAAGCTGCAGGTAGTTCAGGGCAAACTTTTCCACATATTCCCGCAGTTGGTCCTTCTCGTACATGCGCTTGATGAAGAGAATCGCTTGCTGACGGACCTGTGGGGCAGAGGTGGCGCGTGCAGCATGATGCCACGCAAGTGCTGCAGGTGGGGGGTGAGACCCCTCACTAGCTGCTGGGGACCAGCAGAGAGGGAGGGAGGGAGGCAGACTGGATCTGACCAGGATGCCGCTGGTAACCCTCCGTCTCATTCAGGATGTGGGGGAGCGAAGCTGCTGGTGTCCTCAGCACGATTCCTGAGCCTTCATGGCCAGCGCCACCCACAGTCTGGCAGCTGGAGCCTGGCCAGAGGTAGGGAGGGCTGGCCAGGACCACAAGACACCCTCCCTGGTCACCAACGCACCTTGTCCTTCTCATGTGAGCTGAGGTCCAATAGCACATGCAGATACTGGAACTGCCTGGATGGACGCTTGAAGATCAGGTCCCGGAGGGTGGACATCCCCAAATAGGTGCGACTCTGTGACAGATGACCCCAGTGAACAGGCAGGTCCCTGAAGGGCTGGTTCTGGCACTCAGCAGCCCCCCGCCCTCCACTGGCTTTCCGACCAGCCTCAGTTCCCCAGCACCGTGCATTTGACCAGAAGAGCTCAATCTCACACAGACAGATAAGGCATGGCACGTGGGTGCTGCCCACACGCACAATTTGACAGGGAGATGTCAGGCCCATTCAACCCCCAGCCAGCCCTGCCCCACCCCACCCCACCCCGGCCCCCAACCTGCTGGAAGTGATTAGCTGAGGCTCTTCTTGGACAAGGACAGTACCTCTAATAGCCACCCTCCTCCTCCTTGAACCTACCTCGTCCTCGCAGTACTTGCGGATCACCTCCAGTGCGCTCTCTGTGATCAGCGGGGCTTCCAGCACCACCTTGGTGAAGATCCTGCACACACAGAGAGTCACCACCAGGCTCCAGCCCCCACTTTCCCTCTGAACATGGGCACCCCTGAGATGCAGCCACCTCTGGGGTGGGACAGGGCAGTAGCATAGGACAATGCTGGAGGGCAGGAGATCCTCAGCATGGGCTCAACAGTGCCAGCCCTCTTTGCAGCCAGATGGGAGGGAATCCCAATGAGACGGGACCATATCCTGGAAGAGGGAGAGATCCACTGGCCCAGGGCATTGCCCAGGTCACGCCCCAACTGAGCGAGACAGAAAGCACAGGCAGAGACCCCCCCAGAGCCTGGGCACCCTACTGGAACACAGGCAGGACATTCACTGCCATAGGGAAGGCCAGGCCTCCAGCCCCACGACGCAGCAGGGAGCTGGTTCCAGCAGGGCAGCGCTGGAATCCCAGCTGGGCACTGATCTGATGGAGCCCTCGCTGCTGCAGGCAAGACATTGCTGGGAGGAAACTCTCAGCACCCACATCCCAGCAGGGAGACTGTCTCCCAGTCAAGTGATCCAGCCCAACCCAGGAAGGCTCCACCTCTCAGCTGTCCCTCAGCTCCTCCCCCTTGAAGCTTTGCCCCCAGGGGACACCCACCCATCCTTCTGGTCTGGCTTCTCCTGCAGGCCAGAGAGCAGGCCGATGAGGCACTCGTCATAGCTGCCCAGGGAGCCAGTGGGGTATTTGCTCAGGTAGGTGTTGTACTCCTGGTATAGCCAGGCAAAGGCCAGGTCCAGCCGGCTGCGGATGTCATCCAGGATGAAGGTCAAGACCTCACTCTTCAGGGGCACGTCGAACTGGGTCACCAGGGATGAGAGGATCTTGACACGGGCCTGGGGGAACAGGGCAGGGTAAGTGACGGATACCACGCCAAGCCCCATGCGCTGCGGACAATGCCGGTGCCTACCTGGGCTGCCCCGCTGCAGGCAACAGCTCTCTCTGAGCACAAGATCCGCTTCACAGCTGCCAGCTTCAGCTTCTCCATCTGCACGTCCGTCAGTGGCTTGATCACGTCACTCAGGCGGAAAACCTTCTTGCGCCCGCTGGCGCCTGCCAGCCTGGAATGGGAGTTAGGGCAGCTCAGCCTTGAAGGCCACGTTTGGAATGTTCTGATGAACAACCCATGCCTCAGTTTACCCATTTGACTTGCATTGCTACCTGCTGGATGCAAAGTAGCTATGACGCTTCCCTGGAAACAGCGGGAAGGCACCAGGCATCTGGGTGGTGGGAATGTGCCATGAGCTGGCTGGACTCAGCGAAAGATCAACGACCAAGCGTTCGTGACAGCAGAGGTGTTTTAAGTGGGTTCAGAGACAGCATCTGCGACCCAGAGACCCCCACAAGGGACCTTACAGCAGCATGGCAAGCCACAGATCCCACCAGGACAAACTACGAGCACTGCTACTCCTCTCCACTGACGTGAGGCTCTCTCCATGTTCTGTGGGTCAGAGTCAGACTGGAAGGGCACACTGAATGGGGTTGCACAGGGATCAGTTCTGGGGTGGGTTTTCATCAATAATTTAGACAACGGCACAGAAGTACACTTATACTGGTTGAAGATGATACCAGGCTGGGAGGGGTTGCAAGTACTTCGGAAGTTAGGATTAAAATTCAAATGATCTGGACAAACTGGAGAAATGGGATAAGTAAATAGGATGAGATTCAATAAAGACAAATGTAAAGTGCTCCATGAAGGAAGGAACAATCAGTCACACACAACCAAGGCAGGAAATGACTCCCTAGGAAGGAGGGTCTGGAGATCAGAGTGGATCACAAGCTAAATATGAATCAACTGTGAAACACTGTTGGAAAAAAAGCAACCATCATTCTGGGATGCAAGAGCAGTAGTGTTGTAAGACAGACACGAGAAGTAATTCCTCCGCTCTACTCCGTGCTGACTGGGCCTCAGCTCAAGTATGGTGCCCAGTTCTGGGTGCCATGTTTCAGGAAAGACATGGACAAATTGGAGAAAGTAGCAAAAAACAGGAGCTGTGAGGGAAGATTGAAAACACTGGGTTTGTTTAGCCTGGAGAAGAGAAGACCCAGGGGAGAAGGTGACAGGTTTCAAGCCCACAAAGGGCTGTTAGCAGAAGGAAAGTGGAAATTGTTCTCGCTAACCTCCGAGGCTAGGACAAGCAGTAAAGGGCATCAGCTGCAGCAAGGGAGACTTATGATGGACATTAGGTAACTTCCCCCCAGGCCATTAAGCATTGAGGGAACTGGTGGAATCTCTGTCACCGGGGGTCTTAAAAGCAGGTCAGACAGGCCCTGCCAGGGATGGTCAGTCACTGTTGTCCTGCCTTGAGTGAAGGAACTGGATCAGACCAGTCTCAGCCTTTGGGGATCAGGACCGGTGTGTCAGTTGCTTATGGCAGGGGTATCAAACTCATTTGCTATGGCAGGCCAGATTCGACTTAAATGTTCTTCAAGTGGGCTGTACGTACCATAAATTGAAATACGACAGCACTCTCTTAACATCGCAGAGTGTTGTGTATGAGAAACTGTGCTCTGTGATACCACACACTCTCTCTGTTAGGGAGAGAGTGTGGTCCTGCAAAGGGCAGTCAAGGGCCAGATAGAAAAGGTTCACGGGCTGTATGTTTAACACCCCTGGCTTATGGTCTGTTGCACTCCAGTAAATAGCCTGAGGGGAGGCCCTGGGGTGGTTTTGGTGGATCCCGCCTTCAGGGGAGCTGGATCCTGTCCAGCTCCTGGCTCTCCACTCCAGGCAGTGCCATGTTGGGCCTGTAGTCACTCAGATGTGGCCCATAACTGTGAGTGGAGCAGTGACCTGGCTCACGGGGTGGCAGGACCCTTGCTCAGATTGGACCCACTCAGACTCCTGTTGTCAGGCTGGATGAGCTAAACCTGAGCAGTGCCAGGATCCCAGAGGGTAGGTGAGCCCAGACAGCCCTGGGGGCAGAAGCTGTCCCCCACACCCCGTTTACACATTCTGTTGCTGAGAAACCCTGGGCCCGATGACCTACTGCAGTCCCCTCCAGTCCCCCAGCAACTGCAGGCGTGTGGGGCGGGCCTCACCTGGGCTGGGTGGCTGGGATGATGGGCTCAGGGCGCCGCTTGGCCTGGGGGACCTCTGGCTCCAGGAGGATTGTGACACAGCCCTGTGCCCCCAGCACAGAGATGGCCTGGCCCTGGGACAGCGCAGACAGGCGCCGTTTGATCAGCACGCTCTCCGGCTTCGCCAGCTTCTCCTCCTTTGGCTCCTCCTTCAGGAGCTTGGTGTGCTCCACACCTGTGGGGGGGATTGAGCTGTGCCAACCAGCTGAGCCCAGTTGCTCATCCCAGGGCAGCAGGAGAGCAGCAACTACCCCCTACTGTGCCAGCATCCCCTCAACCCAACACACAGCCCCCTGCTAGCCTAGCTCTGGGCTCCCCGGCCTGCCCCATGCCAGCATCCCTCAACCCGACCTGTAGCACCTGCTAGCCCAGCCCTGGGTTCCTCCTCACAGCTCTGCTAGTGCCCCTCAGT
>VOCT01109887.1:0-22604 GCA_007922175.1 Pelusios castaneus
CTGGGCTCCCCTCTCCCATGCCCCACAGATCTGTCAGGGGTCCTCGGTCCCAACCCATAGCTCCTCCACCCACTAATCCACCAGTAAGCCACTTACCACCAGCAGCCAGTAGGAACCTCATGCTTCCTGAGAGCTGTGGCTAGGCGGGCTTGGGAGCCGATGGGCAGGGGAGGTGGCATGGAGTTTGAGGTCTCCTTGACAACAGCCCCCATCCTCCAGAGTGCTAACTGTGGCCCAAGGGAGCCCCCCACATCTCCCAGTGGCAGACATACCTGGCCCAAGTCCTACGGCTGTCATCTGGGTGGCCATCAGGCGGGCGAGATGCTTGATCTGGGCGTCCGTGCCAGCTGACTCCACAGGGGTGTATGTGGCTTGGAAGGAGGCAGGCATGGTGTCAGGCAGGTACACCATACTGATGAGCACCTGGGGCAGAGAGCCAGGACACGGCAGTGAGTCGGCCTGCAAGGATGCCCTGAAGAGGGCCATGCTATTCCAGCCCCCAGGCTGGGCCCAGAGGCGCAGGAAGGGGACATCATTCTTCCCCCAGGCATTGCCATGCTCTAGGCTGAGCCCCGCCAAAGAGCCAGCTCCAGCAGCAAGGCCTCCCCTGCTTCTTGGGGGGCTGGGGGAAGATGCAGAGGGTCACTGCTAACAGCAGGAGAGAGCGCCCCCTGCTGAGCTCCCTCCCTAACACACAGCGCCCCCTAGTGCTTCAATGGGGTCACCATCCTCTCCCTGCTGCACAGCACCCCCTAGCACCACTCTGGGGTCACTGCTGACAGCGGGAGAGAGCACTCCCGGCCCCCAGCTTCCCTCACAGGTCTCCCATCCAACAGGTTGGATGCTACGTAACTTGTGAGCTGCAAGAGGAGCGGCTGCCCAAGGCCTGGTCTCCCTCATCCAAGTCTGGGGGTGGGGCATTTGGGGGGTTCTGGAGATCCACTAGCCGGCCTCACCCACCAGATTGGCCACGTTGTCTGGCGTGAGCAGGGGCTGCAGGAACTCGGCCGTGATGTCCGTGTCTGACTGGGTGCTGGTCTGGCCAGAGGGCTTGGGCACTGGGGCAGCCACCTGCTCCAGGTCCTTATCCTCATCGTCCTCCCCAAGGGGCGGCTCTGTGGGGAGAGTCTGGGGTTAGAGCGCAGGATACTGCCATCCCCCCACCCCGGCGACAAGCGAGCGAGCAGTGCAGAGATGGGTGCTGGCAGTGCCAGGCTGGGCTCTCCCCACTCCACAGAGTGGGTGCCAAGTGCCCCCAGAGCTGAACCTTTCCGGCCCCCACTGGGAAAGACTGAGAACTCCCTCCACAGCCAGCACCCTTGCCCATGCCTCCTGCTAGAACAGGCCGAGGGATGGTGTGACTGAGCTCCTCCTTTAATCACATCCCACTGCCCTCAGCTGTCAGCCATGTTTGGTGCTGGCAGCTGCCCATGCCTCATCTCCCAGCCCCGGCCTCCCAGCCCGCCCCACCCTCTCACCCATCTTCATCTTCTTCAGGGCGGGGTCACTCTCATCCCGTGGGCGCTTGCGTGGCTCCTTCGGGCTGGGCATGCTGCGGGCGATCTCTGCCTGCTGGGTGCCCAGGTCCACCAGAAGTGTGGTGATCTGCGCCTGGAACTCGACGGACGAAGGGTGTCTGAGCACGCTCAGCAGATGCAACTTCAGGTTCTTGCGCACGCTGCTCACCTGCGACTTGGCCAGTGTAGGCGGCAGATTGGCTGGTGGGAGGCAACACGGAAGGGATGTCAGGCATGGGAGGGGAACAGTCCCACAACAGACCAGCTGTAGGAAGGGGAGGAACAGGAGGCCTGGGTTCTGGTTCAGGGTAAGGAGTGGGAAACAGAGTGGGGGAGGGGCTGAGCATTCAGACTCCTGGGTAGGGAGTGGGCTGAGGGGGCTAGAAGCCGGGACAAGCGTTGGGCATTTAGGTCACTGACTTACTCTAAGTCCTGGGAACCCTCAAGGAGAGGGCCAAGGGGAAGTCGGCTGGCAGACGGCTGCAGCCCAGCACTTGAGGCCAGGAAGAGAGGGCTCCAAGACAGACCTGGCGGGGACAGCCCTTACCGTGTAGGGTCTCATAGGCCTGGATGACCTCTGCCATGAACATGGGCCGCTGTCGGGCAATGGTGGCCAGGGAGCCCAGTGCCGCCGTGAGGTTGATGCTGGAGATGGCCGGGTGCACCATGAACTTCAACAGCTGTTCCAGGGCCGCCTTGCCTTCCTCCCACAGCACATCTGCAAGGCAGAAAGGGGAGGGCAGGGTCACGGCGCAATCTGCTAGCTGTGTGCCGCGCAGGCAACACAGGGTTAATGAAATGAGGCCATTATGGATTGTGGGGCTGTGTGTTGATAGCGCCCCATGGCAGCCTTTGCAGGTGCTGGGATCGGCTGCCTCCCGCCCCAGTGCTGCCTGCACTCACTGTATTTAATGTAGGGATGGTCTTTGGGGATGCGGTCCAGGCTGATGTCGCTCTTGTGGCGCTTGGGCACGTCCGAGTCGGGCATGCGGGGCGACAGCGTGATGATCAGCCCCTCCACAAACTTGATGGCGTGGGTGCGGATGCCGTCGTTGTCTGAGTCCAGCAGCAGGATGATGTCGCTGGCCATGGCTGACACCATCTCCCAGCAGGCCTCCTGTAAGTCGTTGATGACTCTGGACTTCACCATCCACTGCCGGGAGCCAAAAGGGAACAGGTGAGTACTGAGGCTGGCCAGCCCCAGATATCTGGGGAGGGGAGAACAGGGCCCCAGCTGAGCTGAAGTAGTCCGGAGCTCCCCCCATAGCCAGCGCCCCACAGTGCCCCCTGCTGGGAGATGCCAGGGCTACAATAACTAATCCCCCAGTCCTCCCAGGACAGCAGCACAACCTGGTTGAGGGGCTCACCTGCAGCGCCACCTTGTAGAGCTGGGTCATGGCAAGGATGGCCTTCTTCACCACGTTGACGTTCTCGTCCTTCAGCAGCATGTTCAGGTTGGCGATGAGCTTCAGGAGCAGCTCGATGTCCCGTTTGCTGGGGGGGGGGGAGGGGGGAGTGCAAGCTCAAGGGGGAGACAGTGCCACCTGCTGGCCAAAAGTAGGGAGAGCCGACAAGACCAGAGCAACTAGCTTCTATGAGAACCTCACAGAAACGGAGGCAGGGGGTGGGTCTGACCCACAGCCACATAGGGAGTTAGATCAAGACACAGAACTGAAGAGTCCTGGCTCCCAGTTCCACCTGCTCTAACCACTGGACTCCACTTCCCTCCCATAGCTGGGAATAGAACCCAGGAGTCCAGGCTCTCAGCACGCCCTGTGCAGGGATCTGCAACCTGCGGCTCCAGAGCCGTCTGTGGCTCTTTGGCTGCCCCCTTGTGGCTCTGAGCTCCAGCACCCTCCTGCCACCAGGGGACCCAGTGGGCAGCCTGCGTCAGACTCCAGGCTCCCCACTACCACTGGGGGACCCTGTGAGGGACCCACTCCTGGTTCTGGGCTCCTCTCCCAGCCCCACCCCACCCCCACACCAGGGGACCCTGGAGCAGGCACCGGAGCCTGGAGCCCCCCACCAGTAGGCTACGCCCATTGCAGCTCTCAAAACACTCAGTTATTGAAAGAATATTTTTAAATGGCTCTTCTTATATTTTGGGTTGCTGACCTCTGCGTGTAACCTACCAAGCCCCACCCCTGCCTGCTCACAGCACAGATCTCAGCTGGAGAAAAGAATTGAGCTCCAGCCCCGAGGAAAAGCCCAGTCCCTCCGTCCCTTCTGTGGCTGCTGCTGGGTTGCTCCTGTGCTGGCTGACAGGAGTGCCCAGTCTCAGCTGCGCCTAGGAGGGGGTGCCGCAGGGAGCGGGGTGGGAGACCTTCCAACTGCTGTAGCCTACAGGAGTGCTGGCTGGCTACACCTGCAGGCCTGAGGCTGAGGGGGAAGGAGAATCACAAAGGCTGATCCATGGGCTCCGTGCCTCAGCAGCAAATCTGTCTTACCAGGCCTCTTCTATGAAGCCGATGACAAACTTCCGCACCTCGATGGACTTGTCTGCCTGGAAGGCGATGATCTCCTGCAGCCGGAGAGGCAGGGGTCAGCAGAGCTGGCCAAGGGGGTGGGGAAGAAGCAGAGCGAGGCTGGGAACACAAGGCAAGGCCTAGCTGCCACCAAGCCAGTGCAAGGAAGCAGCTGTGGAAAGCTTTAAGTTAGGCCCAGCTGAGACTATTCATGCTCCACAGGCCTGTGGCTGGCACTGCCCAGGATACACTACCCTTGAGAGAAGTCTGGGGCTCCAGCCAGAAATCCAGGCAGTCTTTGGGCTGGGCTGGGCCAGGCCCTCAGTCAGACACCGTGCTCCCATGTCATGGGCCCATTGAGCAGGGAATTAACCCTCTCTCTGCCAATGAAGGAGATCTCTGTTTTACTCAGACATCAGAGGATGGGGCAGCTGAGTGAACAGGCTGCAGTGCCAGTCCCAGGGCAGCCTTTGATATGCGCACAGGGGCAGCGGGAAAGGCCATGTGTAGAGGAGTTCCTGGCCCACCCCAAGCGGCACCTGGGCTACTCACATCCAGGAAGTTATCCAGCAGTGTGGGGTCCTTGTTTATAATCAGCTCCTGGACCTGTGTGGGAAGAGAAGCCGCAGGCTTGAGACTCAGGCAGTGGCAGGCTTTGCAGCATCAGCCATTGCCCATCTCAGCACCGTGCCCCCCACTGACTGTCATTTCTGGGACACCAGTGGTACTGCGCAGAGCACACTGAACCAGGCGACCCCAAAGGGCCGGAGGGGGGGCGCCAGGGACACACTGTCCCTGCAAGGAGCCAGGTGGAAACAGAGAATCCTGGGGAAGTCAAACAGGGGCCAATGGCTAGAGAGATGGGAAGGCAGGGGAGGAATTGGGGGCATGAAAGAAAAGATGAGCCTATTTGACCCCCTGGTGGCTATGCCGTAGCCAGGCATACACAGGGCATGAGCTCTGCCTGGCCCATCCAGTCCCCTCTTGCCTGCAGGGAGGAGCAACTTTCTTGCTCACCTGTTTGAGGAGGTTGATTTTAGAGTCATTGCTGATCAGGGCAGCTTGGTTTAACAGATCCACAACCTGCAGAGAGATACTGTTAGGAGGAGGCGCTGACAGAGTCAAGATTAACCTGGCTCCAAGGACTGAGCAAACTGACGAAGAAGATGACATCTAAGGGCTAAGTTAGGCTGGGGCTCATGCCAGTCTGAAGTTAACCACTCCTATGGTACAAAGCAGCCCACAAGCAGAGATGGCAATGAACCCAGGAGTCTTGCTACCCACGTGTGGCACGCCACAAACATCGCTGGCTATTCTGGTGATGACATCTGGCGCACAAGCATTAGAATCTGTCTTATGGTAGTGCCTAGAGCCCAAGATCAGGGCCCTATTGTGCTAAGCACTCTACAGACCCATGGCATGAGATGATTCCAGCCCCAAGGGGCTTCCAGCATAACCCCTTAGCCATGCAGCATTTACCAGTGACAGGCTAATTCCCCTCCAGTGTGAATGTCGCTGTGTCCATCTCAAGGCACTTTGTGGGCATAGGGAAGGGGAATACCAGGATAAGCATGCCTAGGTTGTACCTGTTCAATACACCAATAGCAGGATCATAACCCGACCTGGTATAAAAGCTGCACTGACAAGACCGGCCACAGGCAGGAGGGAAACCAAGCCCAGAGAGAAGGGACGTGCCACAAGTCACCCAGCAGGGCAGTGGCAGAGCTGGGATAGAAGCCAGCGCTGCTGAGTTCCCATCACAGACTGAGGGCACAGGATTGCCGAGAGGCATGGCACAGTCCCCAGGTTAGTCCCTCACTATATATGCTGAAGCAGGACAGTAAGCAGCAGCAGCAATGAACAGATGGTAATCTGTCCACAAGCCCTGCACCAGCTGCCGCTTAGTAGGGAAGGCCCTTATCCCAGTCCCCACACCCCTAAGACAGCTGCTCCCCCTGCCCCGGGACAGACACCCTGAGAGGGGAAAGGCCCTGTGTATCCCAGCCCCTGGGCAGCCAGTGCCCAGATCTGGGCTGGATCATAGCCCGGATCATAGCCCACTCTCTGTTTCTGGTCCAGGGATAAAAGGGACGAGGACAAGACTCCCAGCCGGCTCGCGCACCCTCTCCGAGGTGGTCATGCTGTCTGGGCCGCTGCCATCCTCCTGGGTGAAGAACTGGGAGGCGATGCTCATGCGGGCATTGCTGCCATCCCCTGTGGCGCTGGCCATGGTGACGTGTGTACCCCGGGGCCGGAGCGCGGCTGCGCCCCTGCCAACGTGTCTGCACCTAGGACCCGAGGGGTGAGCGGGTGGCACCGTCTCCCTGGCACAGGAGGGCCTCGGGCTCCACTCCGCCTGCTAACGAGGAGACGAATTAGCGCCCTGCCCCCACACCCCAGCCACCCTGATACCCCCGCCCCCTGCCCCTTCCCTCCCGCCTTGCCACCCCACGGGAACCCCAGTGACCCGGCCCAGCCCCCATTCCGACCCCCCGACAGCCCCCACCCACGTGACGTCGCCCCTACGCTGAGAGCCCTCGCGCTCAGGGCCGGCCCGGTTTCCCCGCCGCCATCTTCCCGCGACCCGGCAGTGCGCACTACGCAGGCGCGCGGGCGCATGGCCGCCTGGGTCATGTAGTTCTGCTGTGTGGGGAGGGGGCGTGCCTCCGCCCGCGTGGCATGCCGGGAGCCCTGGGTTGCCGCGGTGGTTGCTGGGCAACGGAGTCCGCCATTGGGTACGCCTCCTGCTCGCCCTGTGACCTCCCCTTGCTGCCCTTTGACCCCGACCCCAATCTCAGCGACCTCCCCTCGCTGCCCTGTGACCCCCGACCCCAATCGCAATGACCTCTCCTCAATGCCCTTTGACCCCTGACCCCAATACCAGCGACTGCCCTTCCCTGCTCTTTGACTCCCGGCCCCACAGTCCCCATCCCAGCAATACCCCTGTTGGCCTCAGGCTGTGGACCCCAGTGACCCAGGGCAGCAACCTTCCCTGCCACCTATGACCCCGCCCCTGGCTGGGTTCCCCATTTTGAATTGGCACGCTTCCTGAGTATGTTGTTCCAGGCGCTAACTTTGCCTTTTATTTTCTCCACGTGTGCCTTGGAGGAGAGAGTGCCGGCTAAGCATCCTTCCAAGGTAGACAGGAGTCCAGCAGTGGGCAAGTGATACCCCATCCAAGATGTTAGGTTGTCTACTGGCCTCATAACTCTGCAAATAGAATCAGAGAAGATGAGGGGTGGAAGGAACCTCAGGATGTTTCAAGTCCAACTTCCTGTTCAAAGCAGCACCAATCTGAACTAAACCATCCCAGCCAGGGCTTTGTCAAGCTGGGTTTTTAAAAACCTCTAAGGATGAAGATTCCACCACCTCCCCAGGTAACCCATTCCAGGGCTTCACCATCCTACTAAAGGAAAAGTTTTCCTAATATCCAACCTAGACCTTCCCCACTGCAACTTTAGACCATTGCTCCTAGTTCTGTCATCTGCCACCACTGAGAACAGCCTCGCTCCATCCTCCTTGGTAGTTGAAGGCTGCTATCAAATCCCCCATCACTCTTCTCTTTTGCAGACTAAAGAGGTCCAATTCCCTCAGCCTCTCCTTATAAGTCATGTGCTTATGGAAGAAACTTGCATTCTGATTGGGTTGGCAAGCAACCGGTTCTTGGTATAATAGACTGAGAAACCAAACAGTGCCAATGCTAGCAGAGCTTCAGTCTAAGCAAGATCCTTGGTTTAGGCAGCGATGCATAGGTGGGTTGGCATAGATACAACTTCTTGCGCCGAGATGGATCGGTTGATCATTTGGGTGGGTGTTGAGGAGTATTGGCGAGAGGACACTTCCTCATGGGAGGCTGTTTTTCTATTGTCTCCATAGGCTTCACTTCCCACATAGCTCAACGTAAAGATGTTGGGTCTCTGGCAGAGATTGCAGCATTTGTGCGAGGTGCCGATCTTATCATGTTGTATATTTTATTGAGGAGCTTCTGGTGATTTACTGTGTCACATGCTGCTGGTAGGCCAACAAACACGGTGTTTGTTACCATACCCTTTTCAAATCCATCTTTGATGTATTCATTGATGTTCAGCACTTCACCCGCCTGGGCCATGACTTGCCTGAGAAGAATCCAGCTTGCTCTGGGATTAGATGCTTTTCAATAAGTAGAGATAGGCAGTTCAGGATGAGAGGGTGTTACAGTTTGTAGACTGACAACAGTAGTGATATATGTGATATATACCACATCTTGGGTCCTTTTATGTGACTGAGTTTATGTTTAAAAACTTAAGTAACCAGTTCTTTATTGCCAGTCCAAGGCATTTGATTTGTTCAGTATGAATGTAGAATGGCAGCTTTGACACTCTTGAGATTGTTAATTCTGGAGATTAATTCAGCTATTGCATATTGTGCCCCAAAGTTGTAAGGTTGTTTGGTGAAAGGAAGAGAGTAAAGCAATTTGTTACAAAGGAGCATAGTTAAGGTTGATCTGATGATCTGTGCATTATTCATACTTTCTAGTAAGCTAGGAAGTAGGGGCAGAGTTAAGGCTATTTGATGAGATGGGAAAGGAGGCGGATTTAAGGCTGTTGGACTCCAAATGGTACTGAGCTAAGGTTGATCTGGTGGCGTTACCTGTGTGTTTCTCATACTTGCCATTGTTTTGGTGAAACGATCATGGGAGGGTATGGATTTAAGATTGTGACTTTGGGGAGTAGAGTTAAAGTTAAAATGGTGCCCTCAGCTGTACAATTTTTTTAAATATTTTTTAATTATTTTTTTAAGTGAAAATGGCCACTTTAGTTTCCACTGAATTTCCAGTTGTTCCGATGTTGGTCATCGTGAAGCAAAATAAACATTTCCCTCAGTGTTATCTTTTTTTTTTTTTTTTTCAATCACTGAAGTGGTAGATTTTCCCCTCCTGAGGTTAAAGCAGTTTGTAGCCCGAGAATCTTGTCTACATGTTAGATCAGCTTTGCAGGCCCTCTATGCAATGTGCATGTTTGACACTTGGCAGGAGTATCCAGCATTGTGGGGCACCTCACTACCATCTGCCCTTTTCATGAGGAAACCTTACCTGTGCCTGCCGCCAGCTTCCACAAACAGAAGTTGGCTCAATAAAGCTACTATTTCCCCCACCTTGTCTCGTGCCCTTAGATGTGGCTCAGCGAAAACAAGTATACAGTTATTTAGCACGGAGTAGAGATTTGAGAAGAAGTAAGTGAAATAACTGGAAACCCATTGTTACGTAGAACATGAATTCAAGAGCCTAGACTCCAATGGAGTGAAGTCTAGTGGTCAGAACAGAGGGGCTGGGAGCCAAGACTCTGTAGAGAGATGCTTGTAGAAGGTTGTGATTTTAGTGACACTCCCTAGCATGGAAAAACAAACAGAGTCCTGTGGCACTTTTAAAGACTAACAAGTTTATTTATCGCATGAGTATTCATGGGAGAAAATCCCACTTCGTCAGACACTTTTTCTCCCACAAAAGCTCATGCAATAAATAAATCTGTTAGTCTTTAAAAGTGCCACAGGACTCTGTTTGTTTTTCTGCAATAGACTAACATGGCTACCCCCTTGGAACTTGATCCCTAGCATGGGGCAGTCTTGTGTGAATTGGGAGATGCGCCCTACAGGTGATCTAACATGGCTGGTCTCAGCGGCACACCTGGGAATCATTCCGAGTCCTGTCGGTGTTATTAAAGTTCTATTCCTCACTCATTCAATGGTGTGGTCTTTAATGAACCCTCAAGTTCATTACATGGTGTGAGGGTGGGATTTTCATCTTTGTTCTGCACTCCAATGGCAGACAAATAAAACAGAAATCACTGCTTAAACTTTATCCAGTTTTCTGCAACATTACCAGACATTTGGAGAGGGGAAAGAGCCTGTAACACATCCATTTTTAGAGCTTGCACTTACCTGCTGTAGGCTTCCTTTGTTTTCAGAGATCCCTAGTATTTGTCTGTTTTTAGTTGCAAATGCAGTTTTCCTCCAAGTCTTTTTAGTTTCCAAACTCATTCACCATCTGCTGACACCATGTAATGATCTTGAGGGTTCATTAAAGACCACTGGCCAGCTATGCATATGCCTAGATCTCAGATACTTCAACAGAGCTATACAAAGAGAACATTTCAAACTACCAACTAGAGAAGAGATTATGGCTCAGTTTGCAAATGCTCAATGTTTCAGTAAATTGGATCCATCTTCAGGATTTTGGCAGCTAAAATTAACAGAGGAAAGCCCAAAATTATGCACATTTAATAGAATCATAGAATCATAGAATAATAGGGTTGGAAGGGACCTCACGAGGTCATCTAGTCCAACCCCCTGCTAAAAAGCAGGACCACTCCCCCTAAATTATCCCAGCCAGAGTTTTGTCTAACCGAGCCTTAAAAATCTCCAAAGATGAAGATTCTACCACCTCCCTAGATAGCCCATTCCAATGCTTCACCACCCTCCTCGTGAGAAAGTTTTTCCTAATATCCAACCTTGACCTCCCCAGCTGTAATTTGAAACCATTGCTCCTTGTTCTGTCCTCTGTTACCCTCGAGAACAGCCTAGCTCCCTCCTCTTTGGAGCAACCCTTCAAGTAGTTGAAGGTTGCTATCAAATCTCCCCTCAGTCTTCTCTTCTCTAGACTAAATAAGCCTAGTTCCTTCAGTCTCTCCTCATAAGTCATGTGCCCCAGCCCCCTAATCATTTTTGTTGCCCTCCACTGGACTCTTTCTAATTTGTCCACATCCTTTCTGTAGTGGGGAGCCCAAAACTGGACACAGTACTCCAGATGCGGCCTGACCAGTGTCGAATAGAGGGGAATTATCACATCCCTCGATCTGCTGGCAATACTCCTACTGATGCAGCCTAATATGCCATTGGCCTTTTTGGCAACAAGGGCACACTGTTGGCTCATATTCATCTTCCCGTCCACCATAACTCCCAGGTCCTTTTCTACAGCGCTGCTACTTAGCTGATCGGTCCCCAGCCTGTAGCAGTGCATGGGATTTTTCCGTCCTAAGTGCAGGACTTTGCACTTGTCTTTGTTGAACCTCATGAGGTTTCTTTCGGCCCACTGTTCCAATTTGTCCAAGTCTCTCTGGATCCTGTCCCTGCCCTCCAGAGTATCTACCATTCCCCCCAACTTGGTGTCATCCGCAAACTTACTAAGCACGCAGTCTATTCCATCATCAAGATCATTAATGAAGATGTTGAATAGAACCGGCCCCAGGACCGACCCCTGGGGCACTCCACTCGTTACCGGTTGCCAACCAGACATCAAGCCATTGATTCCTACCCGCTGAGCCCGTTGATCTAACCAGTTTTCGATCCACCTTACGGTCCACTCATCCAACCCATACTTCCTTAACTTGCCAACGAGAATGTTGTGGGAAACCGTATCAAAAGCCTTGCTAAAGTCAAGGTATATCATGTCAACGGCTCTTCCCGCATCCACAAATCCAGTCATCTCATCATAGAAGGAAATCAGGTTGGTCAGGCACGATTTGCCCTTGGTGAATCCATGTTGACTGTTCCTGATCACTCTATTTTCCTCCAAGTGTTTCAGGATGGATTCCTTGAGGACCTGCTCCATGATTTTCCCAGGGATTGAGGTGAGGCTGACCGGTCTGTAGTTCCCCGGATCCTCCTTTTTCCCTTTCTTAAAGATAGGTACTATATTTGCCTTTTTCCAATCCTCCGGGACCACCCCCGTTCGCCACGAGTTCTCAAAGATAATGGCCAGCGGCTCTGCAATCACTTCCCCCAACTCCCTCAGCACCCTCGGATGCAGTTCATCCGGCCCCATGGACTTGTGCACTTCCAATTTCATTAAGTGTTCCCTAACCTGACTTTCCATCACTGAGGGCCACTCTTCTCTCCAGTCCGCGTTACCCCGTGTAGTAGCCTGGGAGCTGGCCCGCCCTGTGAAGACTGAAGTAAAAAAAGCATTGAGTACTTCAGCCTTTTCCGCATCATCCTCCACGAGGATGCCTGCCCCATTCAGTAAGGGACCTACACCACCTCTGATCCTTTTCTTGTTGCTGATATACTTATAGAATCCCTTTCTGTTATCCTTCACATCTCTTGCTAGCTGCAACTCCAATTGTCCTTTGGCCTTTCTGATTTGATCCCTGCAGTCCCGAGCAATATCTTTATACGCCTCCCTTGTCATCTGTCCAAGCTTCCACTTCTTGTAAGCTTCCCTTTTATGTTTCAGCTCCCCGCAGAGTTCCCTGCTAAGCCACGCTGGTCGCCGTCCACATTTGCTGTTCTTTCTGCACATCGGAATGTTATCTTCCTGTGCCTTTAACAGGGTTTCTTTAAAATACAGCCAGCTGTCTTGGACACCTTTCCCCTTCAGATCAGCTTCCCATGGGACCCTGCCCATCAGCTCCCTAAGGGAGCCAAAATCTGCTTTTCTGAAGTCCAGGGTGTGTGTTCTGCTTCTTTCCTTCCTTCCATTGATCAGGATCCTGAACTCTACCGTCTCATGGTCGCTGCTGCCCAGGTTGCCATTTACTTCTACTTCCCCGATCAATTCTTCTCTGTTTGTGAGCAATAGGTCTAGAGGTGCAAGGCCCCTAGTTGGTTCCTCCAGCATTTGTACTAGGAAGTTGTCTTCAATATTCTCCAAAAACTTCCTGGATTGCCTGTGCACTGCTGTATTATCTTCCCAGCAGACATCAGGATAATTGAAGTCCCCCATAAGAACCAGGGCCTGCGCCGATCTGGAAATTTCTGTTAGTTGTCCATAGAACGCCTCATCCACCTCCTCTTTCTGGTCTGGCGGTCTGTAGCAGACACCCACCACAACATCCCCCTTGTTGCATTCTCCCCTAAACTTAACCCACAAGCTTTCAACCATCTTGTTTCCACTTTCATAGTGGAGCTCCGAGCAGTCTTACAGCTCTTTTACATATAACGCTACTCCTCCCCCCCTTTTTCCCTGCCTGTCCTTCCTGAACAATTTATATCCATCCATGGCAGTGCTCCAGTCATGCAAGTTATCCCACCACGTTTCTGTTATTCCAATTATATCATAGTTCCTTGTCTGTGCCAGTACTACCAATTCTTCCTGCTTGTTTCCCAGGCTCCTCGCATTTGTGTACAGGCACCTAAGATACCGGGCCCATTGCCCTACTTTGCCCTGTCGATTCTCCCTCCTGTCGCATCTTCCCCCTTGCAATTTCTTCCGGTGTCGTCCTTCCCCACTCACCTGAGGTATTATAACTTTATCAAGAAATAAACAATTATTTGACCCCTGCCCCCAGTTCCAACTACCCCCTCTTTTATTCCTGCTGTTACAGCCCCAGCATCCCCCAAGTTCCATCCCTTCCCCCAGGTTTCCCTCAGTTTCACTTACCTGTGGGTGTTGGTCATCTTCCCCCTTCGGACCTAGTTTAAAGCCCTCCTCACCAGGTTAGCCAGTCTGCTTCCAAATACGCTCTTTCCCTTCCTGGATAGGTGGAGTCCGTCTCTGCCTAGCAGTCCTTCTTCCTGAAACAGCACCCCATGGTCGAGGAAGCCAAAGCCCTCCTGGTAACACCATCTCCGCAGCCAGGCATTCACCTCCAGGATGCATCTGTCTCTGCTCGGGCCCCTACCCTTGACCGGGAGGATCGAGGAGAAAACCACCTGTGCACCGAACTCCTTCACCCGTGCTCCCAGAGCCCTGTAGTCACCTTTCAGAAGATACAGATTTTTATGCTTACCCTTAGGTATAGCTTCAGCACCAGACGTGTATCACAAAACTATACACATGATGTATGAACATATTAGTGGTGTGGACACCTCCATGGATGACATCATCTGGGGCTCTATAAAAGAGGAGCATGATTGTCGGCTTCATCAAGTGTTGGATGCAACTAGAGCTGCAAACCTCAAACTAAATAAGGACAAATGTGTGTTAGGAGTTAGACGCAGCCTATGAGTCTATGAGTATTGAAATTTTATGCTCCAGAAAGGCCTATTAAGATTTCATCAAATGCATCACAGTCTGGGCTAGGTGCAGTGATTTTACAGAAACATGAGGATTGCTGGCAACCTGTGGCATATGCATCCAAATCACTGACTGATGCAGAGACTAGGTATGCACAAATTGAAAAGGAGCTTTTAGGAATCTTGTTTGCTTGTGAGAGATTCAATCAGTATATTTATGGACAGACAGTGGAAGTTGAAACAGATCACAAGCCCCTAATTGCATTATTTAGCAAACCACTAAATGCCTGTACCTTAAGGATTCGAAGAATGATGATAAAATTGCAGAAATATAATTTGCTGGTGACCTATACACCTGGCAAATTTATGTTCACAGTAGATGCACTTTCCAGAGCAGAAGACACTGGAGACAGAGGTGTGAGCCCATGTTGATATGACTGTGAGATCAAATTCCATAGCTAACAGGAGACTACAACAAATAAGATGAATCTTTGGGAATCCTTGAAGATGTGATAATTAAACGGTGGCCTGAAATAATAAGCAGTTGCTGTCTAAGTATGAGAGTATTGGAAGTGCAGGCATGAACTGACTCTGGTAGATAGGGTGATTTTCAAGAGTGGTAAGGTCGTAATTCCACAGAGCCTCCGAAAAGAAATGCTACAAAAGATCCATGAAGGTCACTTAGGAATTGAGAAGTGAAAAGAACGAGCACGAGAGGTCATATATTGGCCACGGTTCAACCACAGCATCACCAATGTGGTAAAAAACTGCTTTTCATGCTTGAAATACAAGCCCTGCCAACAGGCAGAGACACTGAGACCCCATCTTGTCCCACAGAGGCCTTATGAGAAAGTAGGTGTGGATTTATTTACCTGGCCTTTTAAGGATTACTTAATAGTCACCGATTATTATTCTCTGTATCCAGAAATTTGCACACTGAACAGTACTAATAGTAATTCAGTGATCACTGGTATGAAAGGAATTTTTTCCAGGCATGGAATTCCTGATGAGGTCTTCAGCGACAATGAGCCACAATTTTCAAGTGCAGAGTTTAGGCAATTTGCCTCAAATTGGGATTTTCATCATGGAACCTCCAGTCCAAATTACCCCCAATCAAATGGACTGGTGGAAAGGTCTATACAGACAGTAAAGAACCTGATGAAAATGACTTTTGACAGTGGAGGTGATCTGTATAAAGCATGGCTGGTCTGCCGAAGTACACCCCTGGAGAATGACTTTGCTCCAGCTCAGATGTTAATGGGAGGAAGGATCAGGTCTAATTTACATATTACTGATAATTTGCTGCGATCTCAGAACAATGCTACCATTCGGAAGATGAAAGAAAATCAGAAGTGGAAGAAGGGCTCATGATCTTCCATCCCTTAACCCATGTGATAGAGTGTTCCTGAGAAATCACACCTCTAATACTTAGGGCCAAAGAGGTACCATTAAAAAACAGCTGCATCCACAGTCTTATGTGGTCCAGACAGACCAAGGAGACACATTTTGATTTAATTGGTGAGATCAGAGAGTTCGAACACTGTGGAAGTTGAGGTAGATTCCGGCATATCTCCCCTGATTGATCCAACATCCTCAATGCATGATGAAGAAACTGACAGGGAACAAGAAAACTCAGACTTGAATGAAGGACCAGTACTGAGAAGATCTAACCAAGTGAGCAAACGTCCAGAAAGACTCATAGGCTATGTCTACACTTGTAAAGTTAAGTCGACTCTGTTGTTGACTTAACAAGGTCGACTTTAAATCAACTTAATCTTAAATTGACCTTGTTAAGTCGACTTAACAGTAGACATAGCCGTCCACACTGGCTTTAAATTGACTTAATAAGGTCGACTTAGTGCTATTCCCCATCCACACTGGCTATAAGTCGACTTAAGAAGTTGACTCAAACCTTAAGTCGACCTTCAGAGGTGTTGTTATTAAGTCGACTTAAGCTGTTATTAAGATGACTTAAGGAAGCACTTAAGTCAACTTAAGAAAAGCCCAGTGTGGACGCAGCTTTGTGTAGGTCAATTTAAGCATCCTTAAGTCGACCTAAGTTGCCAGTGTGACTTGCTAGGATGTGTGAGGGAAATGAGTGGTAAAGACTCACTTGAGAGTGATGTGCTAGTAACCTCTCCTCTCGAGGTAGTTCCGACACTGGGTTTATGGACTGGTATCATGCATGTTTTTTAGATAGCTGTTATGTGTTGTTAGATGTTAAGTGCATGCATCATTAGATACTTTTATATGGATCTCAGGGCTAATGTGTTTTCCTTAGGAGGGAAGATGTAGAGAGATGCTTGTAGAAAATTGTGATTTTAGAGACACTCCCTGGCATGGGGCAGTGTTGTTTGAATTGGGAGACGTGCCCTACAGGGGATTTAACATGGCTGTTCCCAGCTCCACACCTGGGAATCACGTTTGTCTGTGTTATTAAAGTTCTGTTTCTCACTCATTCAATGGCATGGTCTTTAATGAACCCTCAAGATCATTACAGACTCCTGGGTTCTACCTCAGCTCTGGGAGAAGAGTGGGGTCTAGTGAGTTAATGCAGGGGGCTGGAGCCAGGACTCCTAGGTTCTAATGGCTAATTCCTCTTTGAAAAATCTCCCCTTTATTTCTAGCCTGACTTTCTCTCATTTCAGGCCCAGCCATCCAATCTCGCTCTGCCTTTGTCTGCTGGCTTAGGGAGTGCTCTGCTCTCTGCAATCTCCTCTCCCCGTGGAGGGGCCACGATGCTGGGGGCAGTGGTGCCTGCGTCAGCCGGTCTCCCAGGAGCACCATTGTGCAATGGGAAGGGGTGCGATTGGGCACTCCCCCCCAGGGATTAGAGGCCAAGCGGGTAATTAGTTAATTGTGGCCCCTCGGCTAACAGGCTCTTTTGTGCTTGTTCTAGTGCCTTAATCCCGAAACCAGTAGCTGGATCAAGCGGTCTCCTGACAACGGCTGGGGCGCTGGGGAACCAGCCAGGTAACAGAGCCTGTGGGAAGAAATGAAGCCAAAACCAGGTAAACAGCCAAGGGAGGCAGGTGGGAGCTGAGGGGGGGATGTGCTGGGAACCTGAGCTCTGGGTTCAGGTGCGGGCGGGTGCACTGGGGCAGAGTTACAGTTCTCAGCCCATTCTCCCCCCGCCCCCACATGGTTGCTGAAGGACCCAGGGCTGTGATAGCAGGGAGCTGTGGGTCAGGATTGAGAGGGAGTCCCGGGCTAGACACATACAGGGGGTTGGGGGATATGGGACTTTCTTACCCTTTCTGTCCCCACCCACTGTGAGGTGTTGCTGCGTCTTTTAAACAGCTGCTGTCTACACTCGAAAGGAGGCTGTGTCAGCGCTGGGCAAGGGGTTACTGTATACACAGGCCCTACATCTTACCCCAGAGCCAGTTGCATCTCAGCGCCAGGTGAGGGATCCCTGAAGCCCATCCATAATTCCCTGCTGAGCTAGACTTTCCCACTAGTGCTAAGATGTCAGGAACCCCTTCTCCATGTCCAGTCACAGCCCCCCTCCCTGGGACAGCATCCACCTGTGAGGTTGGGGGGACCCCATTCCCCTTCTCAGGCCAGAGTTCCCAGCCTCCCTCCCCCTACCCCCACAGTGCTGGGAACCCAGTGCCCTGGCCCTTCCTCTTGCGGCTGCCAGTTAATCATATTGTCCCCTCTCCCAGCCTGATTGGTCCCAGATAAATCCGGCTAAAGCTCCCATGGCTCGTCTCCCAGCACCCTGCCTTTAAATAGGGGCCAGGGCTTCAGCCGGTGCCACTGGTGCACCCTGCCCCGGCTGGTTCCCCAACCTCCAGGGCTCTGCTCCCCCTGCCTCTCCACTTCCCTGGCTGGTCTCCCTATCCCGCGTGCACCTCTCCTTTGGCCTCCCCCACCTTACACTCTTGTTCCCAGGGCCCTGCTCCTCACCCCGCTCCCTGCCCCCAGGTTCCATCATCCCCTTGTCCTACTCACAAGGGACATGGGTAGCTTCAGCATCAGCAGGGAGGGTGGTGCCCAGCTGGGGGTGCTTGCCTCTTGGCCCCTCCTCATTGGACATGGGGTCCCCAGCTTTGCCCCTGCAGTGGGACCCTTGAACCCAGCCATAGGCTTCCCACTATCCAGGCCAGCCAGTCCCCCCCGGCAGGTTGCTGACTTCTCCATCTGCTCCCTCCTGGCCCTGGGCAGCTCAGAGGGGCTGGGGCAAAGAAGGCACGAGGAGGAGCTGAGCAAGGGAGCTGCAGTGCGGGGGGCGACCCCCCAGAGCTACTCTTGGATCCACTGCTCCCGCTACAAGCCGCCTCGTCTGGCAAGTAAGATCCCCCCGTTCCAGCACCCTTGGGGTGAGCCCATGGTGCCCTGAGCTGCGCCCTGCTGCCAGCTGCTAACAGCTCTGCAAAGCCCTGGGCTTGGCTGGGACAGTGGGGTTCATTCCCAGCTCCCTCAGACACCACAACAGCGTGGGGGGCAGCGCTGAGTGCAAAGGGGAGTGCCCCCTGCAGGCTCCTAGCACCGCGCCACGGCATTGGGACCAGCACTGGGTGCGAGGGGACAGTGCCCCTGGCAGAGCCCCCTAGTGCCCCACTGGGACTTGGGCTTCCAGAAGGAAACGTGCAGGGCTGGTGTCCACAGCAAGGGGCTTGTCAGTTGGGTCTTTCCTCTGGTTCACCTCTCCCCTCTCTCCCCACCCTGCAGAGGCGAAGCGAGCGGGCAGCCCCAGCCGGGCCTCCCGCAGCCCCCGCATCCCGTTCTCCGCGGACCAGATTAGAGTCCTGGAGGGCAGCTACCGGCAGACTCGTTACCTGAGCAGCGGGCAGGTGGGGGAGCTGGCGGCACTGCTGGGGCTCAGCGAGACCCAGGTAGGAGACTCTGGCCTCTGGCCACCAACCATGGGCAGGGCCTGGGTGAGCCAGGCGGAACCTTAACCCAGCCAGGCCCTGTCAGCCGTCAGCACTTCTTAGAGCTAGGGCCGGTGGTCTTCAGTGATAGGGATGCCCAGCAGGGGTGGGTGGCCCATCGGTGATGGGATTTCTGACAGGGGGCACCCTAGGGCTGGCAGGGGGTGCTGACAGAATCCCTGGGGTTCCCTTCTTGGCTGTTTAGCATGGGGGAGCCCTCCACCATATCTGGCTGGTGCCCCTCCAGGACCCCTGCAGATGATGTTATCCCCCAACCTGACAGCAGGTGGCAGCAGACATCTGGCTGAGTCCACAGAGGCCCCAAGCCCCAGCTGGCTCCCCAGGACCACCGGTCTAGCTCGGGTGGGTCACACAGCCTGGCCGGGAGATCTCTGCCCCGCCCACCCCACCCTCAGCGGGCTGGAACCTGCCCCAGCTTTCTCTGCTGAGCGTTTGGCCGAACATTGCGCTCCGGGATGTCCTGGCTGAGACAGAGCGTGGCAGAGGCCCTGAGCCGCAGAGGCCGATCTCCTAGACGTGTGAAGGGAAAAGAAGCAGTTAGCAGCACTAAGCGTAGGGCCACAGCCGGAGCTCTGCATGCTAACGGCATCACTCTGAGCCACATCTCACCCCGATAACTGCTGCAAGCAGGTTCTTAAATGCTGGGTGACTGGGAGCCGCCCCCTAAGTCCCTTAGTCTTTGGGGTTCCTCGGTGAACAGGAGTGGAGCCCAGTGAAGGCCGATGTAATGCCCCTTTGCAGAGGCTCTTGTGATGGCTGTGGCCCCCTGCGAATGTGGGCAGGGTCCTGGGGACGCTGGTGCTGCACCCTGCTGGAGGGTCCTTGTGGCCACACCAGGTTTGGGCTGATTTCCCAGCTGCGCTGCCTCTGCTCTGTGCCCTGGTTTCTCTCTTTGTGCACTGGGTCCAATAGTTGCCAGGTCAGTTTGGGGCACGCTCATGATGACCACTGTGCTTGTTTGTTCCAAGGTGAAAATCTGGTTCCAGAACCGGCGGGCCCGGGAAAGACGAGATTTCCTGAAGGAGCAGCCAACCACCACCCGGGAGGGGGCAGAGCCGGCCCACCCTGGCCCCCTCGGATTCAGACTGGTGCCAGCACCAGGGCTGGGCAGCACCAGGACACTGCCCCCTTGAGTCCCTGCAGCCTCGGCTGTGAGATAGCAGCAGGGGGGCCATTTGTGGTGCAGAGTAGTTGGGGGTCCCTCCACTTTGTTTTTACAGGCACCATCAAACTCTAGCTCTCCCAGCTACAGCCCAGCAGCCCTAACCTCTCCCTGGGCCCTGCCAGCTGGAATTTGACCCCCCAACCTGGATCAGAACCCCAGACTCTGACTAAAGGCCAGGGGCTGCCTGCTGGCTCTGCCTCTGCTGGGCCTCTTCTGCAGTGCTGGCCGTCAGCTCAGTTTGAGGGCAGAAGATGGCTGTGCAGAGCATGTGGGCACGCCCCTGCCCCTGATGTTCAGCCTCTGGCAAATCTTCAGCCAGCAACAAAGTTTTGGCTTTATGTGAAGGCCTGAGGGGATATCAGCCATTGTGTCCCCTCCCTCCCGCCCCTGCCCTAGATCTCCCACCCCTAGGATGGCCAGGGGCTCCAACTGGCCCACATCTGTGATACACAAGGAATCAGATTTGGATCTCAGCTGATCTGGGGTCAGCTGATGTCACCCCCTGACTCCACTGGGGGCAGAGCCGAAGTTTGATGTCAGAAACAGCCATGTCCATCTTGTCTCAGCTCACTGAAGTAAATGGAGCCACTCTGGTTTGACATGGAAACCAGAATCCATCTTTCTGTCAAATCTAGCTGTGCTCTGGGGTGTGATGGCTCCTCTTGGGGGAGGGGCGCCAGGGAGGGAGCTGTTCCCAGTCCTGCGGGAGTTGCTAACAGTTGTGCTCTGTGTCATGGGGGGGGACAATAAACCCACTTTGACCCCAGCCCCAGGCTCCCAGTTGATGGTTTCCTTGTGCCCCTGCCTGTGTCCGGCTTGCTAGCTGCTCGACTGTTGTTTGGGGGGCCAGGGTAGGGGCAGCGTCCTGTGGGTCTCTCTTCCTGGCTCTGCCCTACAGAGCAGGGCTGACGCAGGCTGTCCGTACACAGCAGGCTGGCAGGGCCAGGCCGTGACATGCAGCAGGCCGGGTGGCATCTTTCTCTCAGTCTGACCAGGGCGGTGGCAAGGGGGCTGTGCTGCCTTGTGGCTCAGTGATGTCCGAAGCATGGACAGGGCTGAGCTGCTTCCCCCCAAAACCAGTGTGTCCCCCTTCTGCCACTTTGACCCTGTGTGTCGCTCCATATCCCCCCAGCCAGTGTCCCTATCCCCTGCATTGAGCCAGTGTCCCCCATCCTCCACTCAGCTCGTGTCTCCCCATCCTCTGCACTGAGCCAGTGTGTCCCCCATACCTCCAGCCACTGTGTTCCCCATCCCACAGCCCTCCACCATTACTGATAAACACTGGGGGATCCCAGGCCCAGTTCCCCAGCACCTCATGCTCTGCCCCACACCTGCCCCCATCTAGGTGGGTGTGGGGCCTCCCTCTGCTGCTATCACACATAGCTGCTGGGTTTTTGGGAGCCTCGGCCAAATGGGGGAGGGGATTCAGGGTCACCGCACGTTTCCTAGCTGCCTCTGACCACTACCCCTGGCATCAGCTGCAGCAACGAGGTGCAGTGTGTAACTGCTCTAAGCACATACATCACTCCCTGCCCAGAGCTGGGGAAAGAACCCAGGAGTCCTGACGCCCAGCCCCCTACCCTGACCCGCTCTAACCACTAGATGCCTCTCCCCTCCCAGAGCTGGGGGGAGAACCCAGGAGTCCTAGCAGAACAACAGATGCAAAACCTACAGCCATCACTCCACTACTACCATGACCTACCCCTTCTCCCCATCACACCCTTCCAGCCCCACGGGTCCTACCCAAGGTGGCACAGCGTGTGGACTCCATGCCCCGCGTCCTGCATTAGGTGCCTCAGCACAGCAACGCCGGGGAAACCAGCTGACGAGCGAGAACAGACACAATTGCTGAGGGTGTGGCCTGGGCCCAGCACAAACCCTCTGCACCCACCTCACATGTGTGCCCACAATCCCACCCCCACTGAGCAGGGCACACAAACATATGGAGTGTGTGCACACAATCACTTGCACATCACTCACCGAGCAGGGGCAGCTGGGACACACACAGTCATGAGCACACAGAGTGCGTGCACACAATCCACCTCCCCACCCGCTGCACAGAGCGGGGACAGCTGGGACACAGGCAGTCAGTTACACACACGTGTGCACATACCCCCCGCCCTCCTGCCCTGGCAGTGCCCCCAGCCATCCCCTCTCTCCCACCGGCTCAGCTCCTGGTGCTGACCCTGCACAAGTCCTCTGGACGAAGGCAAACACGGAGGCCACGTCCCCTGGCTCTGGGGCCAAAGTCCAGCCCCAGGCTCCTGCCAAGTGGCTCAGCCCTGGGAGTGGGGGAAAGGTGCCTCTGTAGGCTCACAAATCAAGACTACGCCTCGCCAGATACGTTCCCCTGCCCTGGCTGCTGAGCGGGGCTGGGCCCCCCAAGTCTGGGCCGGCTCCTGGCCTAGTGCCTTAAAGCACTCATTTCAAAGGGAGGCCGTGGGGTGGGGCATCGTCTGGGGGTCACTCAGAGTGAGGGTGGGGAGTCAGGACTCCTGGGTTCTACCTGGCTCTGCCAGACTATGAATGAGTCACTTTCTTGCTCCATGCCTCAGCTTCCTCATCCCTCCTCGCCTCTCGGGGGGCTTCACACATCATTTGCACCTGGCACCCCAGTGGGCAGGCA
>VOCT01109888.1:0-22616 GCA_007922175.1 Pelusios castaneus
CTGGGCTCCCCTCTCCCATGCCCCACAGATCTGTCAGGGGTCCTCGGTCCCAACCCATAGCTCCTCCACCCACTAATCCACCAGTAAGCCACTTACCACCAGCAGCCAGTAGGAACCTCATGCTTCCTGAGAGCTGTGGCTAGGCGGGCTTGGGAGCCGATGGGCAGGGGAGGTGGCATGGAGTTTGAGGTCTCCTTGACAACAGCCCCCATCCTCCAGAGTGCTAACTGTGGCCCAAGGGAGCCCCCCACATCTCCCAGTGGCAGACATACCTGGCCCAAGTCCTACGGCTGTCATCTGGGTGGCCATCAGGCGGGCGAGATGCTTGATCTGGGCGTCCGTGCCAGCTGACTCCACAGGGGTGTATGTGGCTTGGAAGGAGGCAGGCATGGTGTCAGGCAGGTACACCATACTGATGAGCACCTGGGGCAGAGAGCCAGGACACGGCAGTGAGTCGGCCTGCAAGGATGCCCTGAAGAGGGCCATGCTATTCCAGCCCCCAGGCTGGGCCCAGAGGCGCAGGAAGGGGACATCATTCTTCCCCCAGGCATTGCCATGCTCTAGGCTGAGCCCCGCCAAAGAGCCAGCTCCAGCAGCAAGGCCTCCCCTGCTTCTTGGGGGGCTGGGGGAAGATGCAGAGGGTCACTGCTAACAGCAGGAGAGAGCGCCCCCTGCTGAGCTCCCTCCCTAACACACAGCGCCCCCTAGTGCTTCAATGGGGTCACCATCCTCTCCCTGCTGCACAGCACCCCCTAGCACCACTCTGGGGTCACTGCTGACAGCGGGAGAGAGCACTCCCGGCCCCCAGCTTCCCTCACAGGTCTCCCATCCAACAGGTTGGATGCTACGTAACTTGTGAGCTGCAAGAGGAGCGGCTGCCCAAGGCCTGGTCTCCCTCATCCAAGTCTGGGGGTGGGGCATTTGGGGGGTTCTGGAGATCCACTAGCCGGCCTCACCCACCAGATTGGCCACGTTGTCTGGCGTGAGCAGGGGCTGCAGGAACTCGGCCGTGATGTCCGTGTCTGACTGGGTGCTGGTCTGGCCAGAGGGCTTGGGCACTGGGGCAGCCACCTGCTCCAGGTCCTTATCCTCATCGTCCTCCCCAAGGGGCGGCTCTGTGGGGAGAGTCTGGGGTTAGAGCGCAGGATACTGCCATCCCCCCACCCCGGCGACAAGCGAGCGAGCAGTGCAGAGATGGGTGCTGGCAGTGCCAGGCTGGGCTCTCCCCACTCCACAGAGTGGGTGCCAAGTGCCCCCAGAGCTGAACCTTTCCGGCCCCCACTGGGAAAGACTGAGAACTCCCTCCACAGCCAGCACCCTTGCCCATGCCTCCTGCTAGAACAGGCCGAGGGATGGTGTGACTGAGCTCCTCCTTTAATCACATCCCACTGCCCTCAGCTGTCAGCCATGTTTGGTGCTGGCAGCTGCCCATGCCTCATCTCCCAGCCCCGGCCTCCCAGCCCGCCCCACCCTCTCACCCATCTTCATCTTCTTCAGGGCGGGGTCACTCTCATCCCGTGGGCGCTTGCGTGGCTCCTTCGGGCTGGGCATGCTGCGGGCGATCTCTGCCTGCTGGGTGCCCAGGTCCACCAGAAGTGTGGTGATCTGCGCCTGGAACTCGACGGACGAAGGGTGTCTGAGCACGCTCAGCAGATGCAACTTCAGGTTCTTGCGCACGCTGCTCACCTGCGACTTGGCCAGTGTAGGCGGCAGATTGGCTGGTGGGAGGCAACACGGAAGGGATGTCAGGCATGGGAGGGGAACAGTCCCACAACAGACCAGCTGTAGGAAGGGGAGGAACAGGAGGCCTGGGTTCTGGTTCAGGGTAAGGAGTGGGAAACAGAGTGGGGGAGGGGCTGAGCATTCAGACTCCTGGGTAGGGAGTGGGCTGAGGGGGCTAGAAGCCGGGACAAGCGTTGGGCATTTAGGTCACTGACTTACTCTAAGTCCTGGGAACCCTCAAGGAGAGGGCCAAGGGGAAGTCGGCTGGCAGACGGCTGCAGCCCAGCACTTGAGGCCAGGAAGAGAGGGCTCCAAGACAGACCTGGCGGGGACAGCCCTTACCGTGTAGGGTCTCATAGGCCTGGATGACCTCTGCCATGAACATGGGCCGCTGTCGGGCAATGGTGGCCAGGGAGCCCAGTGCCGCCGTGAGGTTGATGCTGGAGATGGCCGGGTGCACCATGAACTTCAACAGCTGTTCCAGGGCCGCCTTGCCTTCCTCCCACAGCACATCTGCAAGGCAGAAAGGGGAGGGCAGGGTCACGGCGCAATCTGCTAGCTGTGTGCCGCGCAGGCAACACAGGGTTAATGAAATGAGGCCATTATGGATTGTGGGGCTGTGTGTTGATAGCGCCCCATGGCAGCCTTTGCAGGTGCTGGGATCGGCTGCCTCCCGCCCCAGTGCTGCCTGCACTCACTGTATTTAATGTAGGGATGGTCTTTGGGGATGCGGTCCAGGCTGATGTCGCTCTTGTGGCGCTTGGGCACGTCCGAGTCGGGCATGCGGGGCGACAGCGTGATGATCAGCCCCTCCACAAACTTGATGGCGTGGGTGCGGATGCCGTCGTTGTCTGAGTCCAGCAGCAGGATGATGTCGCTGGCCATGGCTGACACCATCTCCCAGCAGGCCTCCTGTAAGTCGTTGATGACTCTGGACTTCACCATCCACTGCCGGGAGCCAAAAGGGAACAGGTGAGTACTGAGGCTGGCCAGCCCCAGATATCTGGGGAGGGGAGAACAGGGCCCCAGCTGAGCTGAAGTAGTCCGGAGCTCCCCCCATAGCCAGCGCCCCACAGTGCCCCCTGCTGGGAGATGCCAGGGCTACAATAACTAATCCCCCAGTCCTCCCAGGACAGCAGCACAACCTGGTTGAGGGGCTCACCTGCAGCGCCACCTTGTAGAGCTGGGTCATGGCAAGGATGGCCTTCTTCACCACGTTGACGTTCTCGTCCTTCAGCAGCATGTTCAGGTTGGCGATGAGCTTCAGGAGCAGCTCGATGTCCCGTTTGCTGGGGGGGGGGGAGGGGGGAGTGCAAGCTCAAGGGGGAGACAGTGCCACCTGCTGGCCAAAAGTAGGGAGAGCCGACAAGACCAGAGCAACTAGCTTCTATGAGAACCTCACAGAAACGGAGGCAGGGGGTGGGTCTGACCCACAGCCACATAGGGAGTTAGATCAAGACACAGAACTGAAGAGTCCTGGCTCCCAGTTCCACCTGCTCTAACCACTGGACTCCACTTCCCTCCCATAGCTGGGAATAGAACCCAGGAGTCCAGGCTCTCAGCACGCCCTGTGCAGGGATCTGCAACCTGCGGCTCCAGAGCCGTCTGTGGCTCTTTGGCTGCCCCCTTGTGGCTCTGAGCTCCAGCACCCTCCTGCCACCAGGGGACCCAGTGGGCAGCCTGCGTCAGACTCCAGGCTCCCCACTACCACTGGGGGACCCTGTGAGGGACCCACTCCTGGTTCTGGGCTCCTCTCCCAGCCCCACCCCACCCCCACACCAGGGGACCCTGGAGCAGGCACCGGAGCCTGGAGCCCCCCACCAGTAGGCTACGCCCATTGCAGCTCTCAAAACACTCAGTTATTGAAAGAATATTTTTAAATGGCTCTTCTTATATTTTGGGTTGCTGACCTCTGCGTGTAACCTACCAAGCCCCACCCCTGCCTGCTCACAGCACAGATCTCAGCTGGAGAAAAGAATTGAGCTCCAGCCCCGAGGAAAAGCCCAGTCCCTCCGTCCCTTCTGTGGCTGCTGCTGGGTTGCTCCTGTGCTGGCTGACAGGAGTGCCCAGTCTCAGCTGCGCCTAGGAGGGGGTGCCGCAGGGAGCGGGGTGGGAGACCTTCCAACTGCTGTAGCCTACAGGAGTGCTGGCTGGCTACACCTGCAGGCCTGAGGCTGAGGGGGAAGGAGAATCACAAAGGCTGATCCATGGGCTCCGTGCCTCAGCAGCAAATCTGTCTTACCAGGCCTCTTCTATGAAGCCGATGACAAACTTCCGCACCTCGATGGACTTGTCTGCCTGGAAGGCGATGATCTCCTGCAGCCGGAGAGGCAGGGGTCAGCAGAGCTGGCCAAGGGGGTGGGGAAGAAGCAGAGCGAGGCTGGGAACACAAGGCAAGGCCTAGCTGCCACCAAGCCAGTGCAAGGAAGCAGCTGTGGAAAGCTTTAAGTTAGGCCCAGCTGAGACTATTCATGCTCCACAGGCCTGTGGCTGGCACTGCCCAGGATACACTACCCTTGAGAGAAGTCTGGGGCTCCAGCCAGAAATCCAGGCAGTCTTTGGGCTGGGCTGGGCCAGGCCCTCAGTCAGACACCGTGCTCCCATGTCATGGGCCCATTGAGCAGGGAATTAACCCTCTCTCTGCCAATGAAGGAGATCTCTGTTTTACTCAGACATCAGAGGATGGGGCAGCTGAGTGAACAGGCTGCAGTGCCAGTCCCAGGGCAGCCTTTGATATGCGCACAGGGGCAGCGGGAAAGGCCATGTGTAGAGGAGTTCCTGGCCCACCCCAAGCGGCACCTGGGCTACTCACATCCAGGAAGTTATCCAGCAGTGTGGGGTCCTTGTTTATAATCAGCTCCTGGACCTGTGTGGGAAGAGAAGCCGCAGGCTTGAGACTCAGGCAGTGGCAGGCTTTGCAGCATCAGCCATTGCCCATCTCAGCACCGTGCCCCCCCACTGACTGTCATTTCTGGGACACCAGTGGTACTGCGCAGAGCACACTGAACCAGGCGACCCCAAAGGGCCGGAGGGGGGGCGCCAGGGACACACTGTCCCTGCAAGGAGCCAGGTGGAAACAGAGAATCCTGGGGAAGTCAAACAGGGGCCAATGGCTAGAGAGATGGGAAGGCAGGGGAGGAATTGGGGGCATGAAAGAAAAGATGAGCCTATTTGACCCCCTGGTGGCTATGCCGTAGCCAGGCATACACAGGGCATGAGCTCTGCCTGGCCCATCCAGTCCCCTCTTGCCTGCAGGGAGGAGCAACTTTCTTGCTCACCTGTTTGAGGAGGTTGATTTTAGAGTCATTGCTGATCAGGGCAGCTTGGTTTAACAGATCCACAACCTGCAGAGAGATACTGTTAGGAGGAGGCGCTGACAGAGTCAAGATTAACCTGGCTCCAAGGACTGAGCAAACTGACGAAGAAGATGACATCTAAGGGCTAAGTTAGGCTGGGGCTCATGCCAGTCTGAAGTTAACCACTCCTATGGTACAAAGCAGCCCACAAGCAGAGATGGCAATGAACCCAGGAGTCTTGCTACCCACGTGTGGCACGCCACAAACATCGCTGGCTATTCTGGTGATGACATCTGGCGCACAAGCATTAGAATCTGTCTTATGGTAGTGCCTAGAGCCCAAGATCAGGGCCCTATTGTGCTAAGCACTCTACAGACCCATGGCATGAGATGATTCCAGCCCCAAGGGGCTTCCAGCATAACCCCTTAGCCATGCAGCATTTACCAGTGACAGGCTAATTCCCCTCCAGTGTGAATGTCGCTGTGTCCATCTCAAGGCACTTTGTGGGCATAGGGAAGGGGAATACCAGGATAAGCATGCCTAGGTTGTACCTGTTCAATACACCAATAGCAGGATCATAACCCGACCTGGTATAAAAGCTGCACTGACAAGACCGGCCACAGGCAGGAGGGAAACCAAGCCCAGAGAGAAGGGACGTGCCACAAGTCACCCAGCAGGGCAGTGGCAGAGCTGGGATAGAAGCCAGCGCTGCTGAGTTCCCATCACAGACTGAGGGCACAGGATTGCCGAGAGGCATGGCACAGTCCCCAGGTTAGTCCCTCACTATATATGCTGAAGCAGGACAGTAAGCAGCAGCAGCAATGAACAGATGGTAATCTGTCCACAAGCCCTGCACCAGCTGCCGCTTAGTAGGGAAGGCCCTTATCCCAGTCCCCACACCCCTAAGACAGCTGCTCCCCCTGCCCCGGGACAGACACCCTGAGAGGGGAAAGGCCCTGTGTATCCCAGCCCCTGGGCAGCCAGTGCCCAGATCTGGGCTGGATCATAGCCCGGATCATAGCCCACTCTCTGTTTCTGGTCCAGGGATAAAAGGGACGAGGACAAGACTCCCAGCCGGCTCGCGCACCCTCTCCGAGGTGGTCATGCTGTCTGGGCCGCTGCCATCCTCCTGGGTGAAGAACTGGGAGGCGATGCTCATGCGGGCATTGCTGCCATCCCCTGTGGCGCTGGCCATGGTGACGTGTGTACCCCGGGGCCGGAGCGCGGCTGCGCCCCTGCCAACGTGTCTGCACCTAGGACCCGAGGGGTGAGCGGGTGGCACCGTCTCCCTGGCACAGGAGGGCCTCGGGCTCCACTCCGCCTGCTAACGAGGAGACGAATTAGCGCCCTGCCCCCACACCCCAGCCACCCTGATACCCCCGCCCCCTGCCCCTTCCCTCCCGCCTTGCCACCCCACGGGAACCCCAGTGACCCGGCCCAGCCCCCATTCCGACCCCCCGACAGCCCCCACCCACGTGACGTCGCCCCTACGCTGAGAGCCCTCGCGCTCAGGGCCGGCCCGGTTTCCCCGCCGCCATCTTCCCGCGACCCGGCAGTGCGCACTACGCAGGCGCGCGGGCGCATGGCCGCCTGGGTCATGTAGTTCTGCTGTGTGGGGAGGGGGCGTGCCTCCGCCCGCGTGGCATGCCGGGAGCCCTGGGTTGCCGCGGTGGTTGCTGGGCAACGGAGTCCGCCATTGGGTACGCCTCCTGCTCGCCCTGTGACCTCCCCTTGCTGCCCTTTGACCCCGACCCCAATCTCAGCGACCTCCCCTCGCTGCCCTGTGACCCCCGACCCCAATCGCAATGACCTCTCCTCAATGCCCTTTGACCCCTGACCCCAATACCAGCGACTGCCCTTCCCTGCTCTTTGACTCCCGGCCCCACAGTCCCCATCCCAGCAATACCCCTGTTGGCCTCAGGCTGTGGACCCCAGTGACCCAGGGCAGCAACCTTCCCTGCCACCTATGACCCCGCCCCTGGCTGGGTTCCCCATTTTGAATTGGCACGCTTCCTGAGTATGTTGTTCCAGGCGCTAACTTTGCCTTTTATTTTCTCCACGTGTGCCTTGGAGGAGAGAGTGCCGGCTAAGCATCCTTCCAAGGTAGACAGGAGTCCAGCAGTGGGCAAGTGATACCCCATCCAAGATGTTAGGTTGTCTACTGGCCTCATAACTCTGCAAATAGAATCAGAGAAGATGAGGGGTGGAAGGAACCTCAGGATGTTTCAAGTCCAACTTCCTGTTCAAAGCAGCACCAATCTGAACTAAACCATCCCAGCCAGGGCTTTGTCAAGCTGGGTTTTTAAAAACCTCTAAGGATGAAGATTCCACCACCTCCCCAGGTAACCCATTCCAGGGCTTCACCATCCTACTAAAGGAAAAGTTTTCCTAATATCCAACCTAGACCTTCCCCACTGCAACTTTAGACCATTGCTCCTAGTTCTGTCATCTGCCACCACTGAGAACAGCCTCGCTCCATCCTCCTTGGTAGTTGAAGGCTGCTATCAAATCCCCCATCACTCTTCTCTTTTGCAGACTAAAGAGGTCCAATTCCCTCAGCCTCTCCTTATAAGTCATGTGCTTATGGAAGAAACTTGCATTCTGATTGGGTTGGCAAGCAACCGGTTCTTGGTATAATAGACTGAGAAACCAAACAGTGCCAATGCTAGCAGAGCTTCAGTCTAAGCAAGATCCTTGGTTTAGGCAGCGATGCATAGGTGGGTTGGCATAGATACAACTTCTTGCGCCGAGATGGATCGGTTGATCATTTGGGTGGGTGTTGAGGAGTATTGGCGAGAGGACACTTCCTCATGGGAGGCTGTTTTTCTATTGTCTCCATAGGCTTCACTTCCCACATAGCTCAACGTAAAGATGTTGGGTCTCTGGCAGAGATTGCAGCATTTGTGCGAGGTGCCGATCTTATCATGTTGTATATTTTATTGAGGAGCTTCTGGTGATTTACTGTGTCACATGCTGCTGGTAGGCCAACAAACACGGTGTTTGTTACCATACCCTTTTCAAATCCATCTTTGATGTATTCATTGATGTTCAGCACTTCACCCGCCTGGGCCATGACTTGCCTGAGAAGAATCCAGCTTGCTCTGGGATTAGATGCTTTTCAATAAGTAGAGATAGGCAGTTCAGGATGAGAGGGTGTTACAGTTTGTAGACTGACAACAGTAGTGATATATGTGATATATACCACATCTTGGGTCCTTTTATGTGACTGAGTTTATGTTTAAAAACTTAAGTAACCAGTTCTTTATTGCCAGTCCAAGGCATTTGATTTGTTCAGTATGAATGTAGAATGGCAGCTTTGACACTCTTGAGATTGTTAATTCTGGAGATTAATTCAGCTATTGCATATTGTGCCCCAAAGTTGTAAGGTTGTTTGGTGAAAGGAAGAGAGTAAAGCAATTTGTTACAAAGGAGCATAGTTAAGGTTGATCTGATGATCTGTGCATTATTCATACTTTCTAGTAAGCTAGGAAGTAGGGGCAGAGTTAAGGCTATTTGATGAGATGGGAAAGGAGGCGGATTTAAGGCTGTTGGACTCCAAATGGTACTGAGCTAAGGTTGATCTGGTGGCGTTACCTGTGTGTTTCTCATACTTGCCATTGTTTTGGTGAAACGATCATGGGAGGGTATGGATTTAAGATTGTGACTTTGGGGAGTAGAGTTAAAGTTAAAATGGTGCCCTCAGCTGTACAATTTTTTTAAATATTTTTTAATTATTTTTTTAAGTGAAAATGGCCACTTTAGTTTCCACTGAATTTCCAGTTGTTCCGATGTTGGTCATCGTGAAGCAAAATAAACATTTCCCTCAGTGTTATCTTTTTTTTTTTTTTTTTCAATCACTGAAGTGGTAGATTTTCCCCTCCTGAGGTTAAAGCAGTTTGTAGCCCGAGAATCTTGTCTACATGTTAGATCAGCTTTGCAGGCCCTCTATGCAATGTGCATGTTTGACACTTGGCAGGAGTATCCAGCATTGTGGGGCACCTCACTACCATCTGCCCTTTTCATGAGGAAACCTTACCTGTGCCTGCCGCCAGCTTCCACAAACAGAAGTTGGCTCAATAAAGCTACTATTTCCCCCACCTTGTCTCGTGCCCTTAGATGTGGCTCAGCGAAAACAAGTATACAGTTATTTAGCACGGAGTAGAGATTTGAGAAGAAGTAAGTGAAATAACTGGAAACCCATTGTTACGTAGAACATGAATTCAAGAGCCTAGACTCCAATGGAGTGAAGTCTAGTGGTCAGAACAGAGGGGCTGGGAGCCAAGACTCTGTAGAGAGATGCTTGTAGAAGGTTGTGATTTTAGTGACACTCCCTAGCATGGAAAAACAAACAGAGTCCTGTGGCACTTTTAAAGACTAACAAGTTTATTTATCGCATGAGTATTCATGGGAGAAAATCCCACTTCGTCAGACACTTTTTCTCCCACAAAAGCTCATGCAATAAATAAATCTGTTAGTCTTTAAAAGTGCCACAGGACTCTGTTTGTTTTTCTGCAATAGACTAACATGGCTACCCCCTTGGAACTTGATCCCTAGCATGGGGCAGTCTTGTGTGAATTGGGAGATGCGCCCTACAGGTGATCTAACATGGCTGGTCTCAGCGGCACACCTGGGAATCATTCCGAGTCCTGTCGGTGTTATTAAAGTTCTATTCCTCACTCATTCAATGGTGTGGTCTTTAATGAACCCTCAAGTTCATTACATGGTGTGAGGGTGGGATTTTCATCTTTGTTCTGCACTCCAATGGCAGACAAATAAAACAGAAATCACTGCTTAAACTTTATCCAGTTTTCTGCAACATTACCAGACATTTGGAGAGGGGAAAGAGCCTGTAACACATCCATTTTTAGAGCTTGCACTTACCTGCTGTAGGCTTCCTTTGTTTTCAGAGATCCCTAGTATTTGTCTGTTTTTAGTTGCAAATGCAGTTTTCCTCCAAGTCTTTTTAGTTTCCAAACTCATTCACCATCTGCTGACACCATGTAATGATCTTGAGGGTTCATTAAAGACCACTGGCCAGCTATGCATATGCCTAGATCTCAGATACTTCAACAGAGCTATACAAAGAGAACATTTCAAACTACCAACTAGAGAAGAGATTATGGCTCAGTTTGCAAATGCTCAATGTTTCAGTAAATTGGATCCATCTTCAGGATTTTGGCAGCTAAAATTAACAGAGGAAAGCCCAAAATTATGCACATTTAATAGAATCATAGAATCATAGAATAATAGGGTTGGAAGGGACCTCACGAGGTCATCTAGTCCAACCCCCTGCTAAAAAGCAGGACCACTCCCCCTAAATTATCCCAGCCAGAGTTTTGTCTAACCGAGCCTTAAAAATCTCCAAAGATGAAGATTCTACCACCTCCCTAGATAGCCCATTCCAATGCTTCACCACCCTCCTCGTGAGAAAGTTTTTCCTAATATCCAACCTTGACCTCCCCAGCTGTAATTTGAAACCATTGCTCCTTGTTCTGTCCTCTGTTACCCTCGAGAACAGCCTAGCTCCCTCCTCTTTGGAGCAACCCTTCAAGTAGTTGAAGGTTGCTATCAAATCTCCCCTCAGTCTTCTCTTCTCTAGACTAAATAAGCCTAGTTCCTTCAGTCTCTCCTCATAAGTCATGTGCCCCAGCCCCCTAATCATTTTTGTTGCCCTCCGCTGGACTCTTTCTAATTTGTCCACATCCTTTCTGTAGTGGGGAGCCCAAAACTGGACACAGTACTCCAGATGCGGCCTGACCAGTGTCGAATAGAGGGGAATTATCACATCCCTCGATCTGCTGGCAATACTCCTACTGATGCAGCCTAATATGCCATTGGCCTTTTTGGCAACAAGGGCACACTGTTGGCTCATATTCATCTTCCCGTCCACCATAACTCCCAGGTCCTTTTCTACAGCGCTGCTACTTAGCTGATCGGTCCCCAGCCTGTAGCAGTGCATGGGATTTTTCCGTCCTAAGTGCAGGACTTTGCACTTGTCTTTGTTGAACCTCATGAGGTTTCTTTCGGCCCACTGTTCCAATTTGTCCAAGTCTCTCTGGATCCTGTCCCTGCCCTCCAGAGTATCTACCATTCCCCCCAACTTGGTGTCATCCGCAAACTTACTAAGCACGCAGTCTATTCCATCATCAAGATCATTAATGAAGATGTTGAATAGAACCGGCCCCAGGACCGACCCCTGGGGCACTCCACTCGTTACCGGTTGCCAACCAGACATCAAGCCATTGATTCCTACCCGCTGAGCCCGTTGATCTAACCAGTTTTCGATCCACCTTACGGTCCACTCATCCAACCCATACTTCCTTAACTTGCCAACGAGAATGTTGTGGGAAACCGTATCAAAAGCCTTGCTAAAGTCAAGGTATATCATGTCAACGGCTCTTCCCGCATCCACAAATCCAGTCATCTCATCATAGAAGGAAATCAGGTTGGTCAGGCACGATTTGCCCTTGGTGAATCCATGTTGACTGTTCCTGATCACTCTATTTTCCTCCAAGTGTTTCAGGATGGATTCCTTGAGGACCTGCTCCATGATTTTCCCAGGGATTGAGGTGAGGCTGACCGGTCTGTAGTTCCCCGGATCCTCCTTTTTCCCTTTCTTAAAGATAGGTACTATATTTGCCTTTTTCCAATCCTCCGGGACCACCCCCGTTCGCCACGAGTTCTCAAAGATAATGGCCAGCGGCTCTGCAATCACTTCCCCCAACTCCCTCAGCACCCTCGGATGCAGTTCATCCGGCCCCATGGACTTGTGCACTTCCAATTTCATTAAGTGTTCCCTAACCTGACTTTCCATCACTGAGGGCCACTCTTCTCTCCAGTCCGCGTTACCCCGTGTAGTAGCCTGGGAGCTGGCCCGCCCTGTGAAGACTGAAGTAAAAAAAGCATTGAGTACTTCAGCCTTTTCCGCATCATCCTCCACGAGGATGCCTGCCCCATTCAGTAAGGGACCTACACCACCTCTGATCCTTTTCTTGTTGCTGATATACTTATAGAATCCCTTTCTGTTATCCTTCACATCTCTTGCTAGCTGCAACTCCAATTGTCCTTTGGCCTTTCTGATTTGATCCCTGCAGTCCCGAGCAATATCTTTATACGCCTCCCTTGTCATCTGTCCAAGCTTCCACTTCTTGTAAGCTTCCCTTTTATGTTTCAGCTCCCCGCAGAGTTCCCTGCTAAGCCACGCTGGTCGCCGTCCACATTTGCTGTTCTTTCTGCACATCGGAATGTTATCTTCCTGTGCCTTTAACAGGGTTTCTTTAAAATACAGCCAGCTGTCTTGGACACCTTTCCCCTTCAGATCAGCTTCCCATGGGACCCTGCCCATCAGCTCCCTAAGGGAGCCAAAATCTGCTTTTCTGAAGTCCAGGGTGTGTGTTCTGCTTCTTTCCTTCCTTCCATTGATCAGGATCCTGAACTCTACCGTCTCATGGTCGCTGCTGCCCAGGTTGCCATTTACTTCTACTTCCCCGATCAATTCTTCTCTGTTTGTGAGCAATAGGTCTAGAGGTGCAAGGCCCCTAGTTGGTTCCTCCAGCATTTGTACTAGGAAGTTGTCCTCAATATTCTCCAAAAACTTCCTGGATTGCCTGTGCACTGCTGTATTATCTTCCCAGCAGACATCAGGATAATTGAAGTCCCCCATAAGAACCAGGGCCTGCGCCGATCTGGAAATTTCTGTTAGTTGTCCATAGAACGCCTCATCCACCTCCTCTTTCTGGTCTGGCGGTCTGTAGCAGACACCCACCACAACATCCCCCTTGTTGCATTCTCCCCTAAACTTAACCCACAAGCTTTCAACCATCTTGTTTCCACTTTCATAGTGGAGCTCCGAGCAGTCTTACAGCTCTTTTACATATAACGCTACTCCTCCCCCCCTTTTTCCCTGCCTGTCCTTCCTGAACAATTTATATCCATCCATGGCAGTGCTCCAGTCATGCAAGTTATCCCACCACGTTTCTGTTATTCCAATTATATCATAGTTCCTTGTCTGTGCCAGTACTACCAATTCTTCCTGCTTGTTTCCCAGGCTCCTCGCATTTGTGTACAGGCACCTAAGATACCGGGCCCATTGCCCTACTTTGCCCTGTCGATTCTCCCTCCTGTCGCATCTTCCCCCTTGCAATTTCTTCCGGTGTCGTCCTTCCCCACTCACCTGAGGTATTATAACTTTATCAAGAAATAAACAATTATTTGACCCCTGCCCCCAGTTCCAACTACCCCCTCTTTTATTCCTGCTGTTACAGCCCCAGCATCCCCCAAGTTCCATCCCTTCCCCCAGGTTTCCCTCAGTTTCACTTACCTGTGGGTGTTGGTCATCTTCCCCCTTCGGACCTAGTTTAAAGCCCTCCTCACCAGGTTAGCCAGTCTGCTTCCAAATACGCTCTTTCCCTTCCTGGATAGGTGGAGTCCGTCTCTGCCTAGCAGTCCTTCTTCCTGAAACAGCACCCCATGGTCGAGGAAGCCAAAGCCCTCCTGGTAACACCATCTCCGCAGCCAGGCATTCACCTCCAGGATGCATCTGTCTCTGCTCGGGCCCCTACCCTTGACCGGGAGGATCGAGGAGAAAACCACCTGTGCACCGAACTCCTTCACCCGTGCTCCCAGAGCCCTGTAGTCACCTTTCAGAAGATACAGATTTTTATGCTTACCCTTAGGTATAGCTTCAGCACCAGACGTGTATCACAAAACTATACACATGATGTATGAACATATTAGTGGTGTGGACACCTCCATGGATGACATCATCTGGGGCTCTATAAAAGAGGAGCATGATTGTCGGCTTCATCAAGTGTTGGATGCAACTAGAGCTGCAAACCTCAAACTAAATAAGGACAAATGTGTGTTAGGAGTTAGACGCAGCCTATGAGTCTATGAGTATTGAAATTTTATGCTCCAGAAAGGCCTATTAAGATTTCATCAAATGCATCACAGTCTGGGCTAGGTGCAGTGATTTTACAGAAACATGAGGATTGCTGGCAACCTGTGGCATATGCATCCAAATCACTGACTGATGCAGAGACTAGGTATGCACAAATTGAAAAGGAGCTTTTAGGAATCTTGTTTGCTTGTGAGAGATTCAATCAGTATATTTATGGACAGACAGTGGAAGTTGAAACAGATCACAAGCCCCTAATTGCATTATTTAGCAAACCACTAAATGCCTGTACCTTAAGGATTCGAAGAATGATGATAAAATTGCAGAAATATAATTTGCTGGTGACCTATACACCTGGCAAATTTATGTTCACAGTAGATGCACTTTCCAGAGCAGAAGACACTGGAGACAGAGGTGTGAGCCCATGTTGATATGACTGTGAGATCAAATTCCATAGCTAACAGGAGACTACAACAAATAAGATGAATCTTTGGGAATCCTTGAAGATGTGATAATTAAACGGTGGCCTGAAATAATAAGCAGTTGCTGTCTAAGTATGAGAGTATTGGAAGTGCAGGCATGAACTGACTCTGGTAGATAGGGTGATTTTCAAGAGTGGTAAGGTCGTAATTCCACAGAGCCTCCGAAAAGAAATGCTACAAAAGATCCATGAAGGTCACTTAGGAATTGAGAAGTGAAAAGAACGAGCACGAGAGGTCATATATTGGCCACGGTTCAACCACAGCATCACCAATGTGGTAAAAAACTGCTTTTCATGCTTGAAATACAAGCCCTGCCAACAGGCAGAGACACTGAGACCCCATCTTGTCCCACAGAGGCCTTATGAGAAAGTAGGTGTGGATTTATTTACCTGGCCTTTTAAGGATTACTTAATAGTCACCGATTATTATTCTCTGTATCCAGAAATTTGCACACTGAACAGTACTAATAGTAATTCAGTGATCACTGGTATGAAAGGAATTTTTTCCAGGCATGGAATTCCTGATGAGGTCTTCAGCGACAATGAGCCACAATTTTCAAGTGCAGAGTTTAGGCAATTTGCCTCAAATTGGGATTTTCATCATGGAACCTCCAGTCCAAATTACCCCCAATCAAATGGACTGGTGGAAAGGTCTATACAGACAGTAAAGAACCTGATGAAAATGACTTTTGACAGTGGAGGTGATCTGTATAAAGCATGGCTGGTCTGCCGAAGTACACCCCTGGAGAATGACTTTGCTCCAGCTCAGATGTTAATGGGAGGAAGGATCAGGTCTAATTTACATATTACTGATAATTTGCTGCGATCTCAGAACAATGCTACCATTCGGAAGATGAAAGAAAATCAGAAGTGGAAGAAGGGCTCATGATCTTCCATCCCTTAACCCATGTGATAGAGTGTTCCTGAGAAATCACACCTCTAATACTTAGGGCCAAAGAGGTACCATTAAAAAACAGCTGCATCCACAGTCTTATGTGGTCCAGACAGACCAAGGAGACACATTTTGATTTAATTGGTGAGATCAGAGAGTTCGAACACTGTGGAAGTTGAGGTAGATTCCGGCATATCTCCCCTGATTGATCCAACATCCTCAATGCATGATGAAGAAACTGACAGGGAACAAGAAAACTCAGACTTGAATGAAGGACCAGTACTGAGAAGATCTAACCAAGTGAGCAAACGTCCAGAAAGACTCATAGGCTATGTCTACACTTGTAAAGTTAAGTCGACTCTGTTGTTGACTTAACAAGGTCGACTTTAAATCAACTTAATCTTAAATTGACCTTGTTAAGTCGACTTAACAGTAGACATAGCCGTCCACACTGGCTTTAAATTGACTTAATAAGGTCGACTTAGTGCTATTCCCCATCCACACTGGCTATAAGTCGACTTAAGAAGTTGACTCAAACCTTAAGTCGACCTTCAGAGGTGTTGTTATTAAGTCGACTTAAGCTGTTATTAAGATGACTTAAGGAAGCACTTAAGTCAACTTAAGAAAAGCCCAGTGTGGACGCAGCTTTGTGTAGGTCAATTTAAGCATCCTTAAGTCGACCTAAGTTGCCAGTGTGACTTGCTAGGATGTGTGAGGGAAATGAGTGGTAAAGACTCACTTGAGAGTGATGTGCTAGTAACCTCTCCTCTCGAGGTAGTTCCGACACTGGGTTTATGGACTGGTATCATGCATGTTTTTTAGATAGCTGTTATGTGTTGTTAGATGTTAAGTGCATGCATCATTAGATACTTTTATATGGATCTCAGGGCTAATGTGTTTTCCTTAGGAGGGAAGATGTAGAGAGATGCTTGTAGAAAATTGTGATTTTAGAGACACTCCCTGGCATGGGGCAGTGTTGTTTGAATTGGGAGACGTGCCCTACAGGGGATTTAACATGGCTGTTCCCAGCTCCACACCTGGGAATCACGTTTGTCTGTGTTATTAAAGTTCTGTTTCTCACTCATTCAATGGCATGGTCTTTAATGAACCCTCAAGATCATTACAGACTCCTGGGTTCTACCTCAGCTCTGGGAGAAGAGTGGGGTCTAGTGAGTTAATGCAGGGGGCTGGAGCCAGGACTCCTAGGTTCTAATGGCTAATTCCTCTTTGAAAAATCTCCCCTTTATTTCTAGCCTGACTTTCTCTCATTTCAGGCCCAGCCATCCAATCTCGCTCTGCCTTTGTCTGCTGGCTTAGGGAGTGCTCTGCTCTCTGCAATCTCCTCTCCCCGTGGAGGGGCCACGATGCTGGGGGCAGTGGTGCCTGCGTCAGCCGGTCTCCCAGGAGCACCATTGTGCAATGGGAAGGGGTGCGATTGGGCACTCCCCCCCAGGGATTAGAGGCCAAGCGGGTAATTAGTTAATTGTGGCCCCTCGGCTAACAGGCTCTTTTGTGCTTGTTCTAGTGCCTTAATCCCGAAACCAGTAGCTGGATCAAGCGGTCTCCTGACAACGGCTGGGGCGCTGGGGAACCAGCCAGGTAACAGAGCCTGTGGGAAGAAATGAAGCCAAAACCAGGTAAACAGCCAAGGGAGGCAGGTGGGAGCTGAGGGGGGGGATGTGCTGGGAACCTGAGCTCTGGGTTCAGGTGCGGGCGGGTGCACTGGGGCAGAGTTACAGTTCTCAGCCCATTCTCCCCCCCGCCCCCACATGGTTGCTGAAGGACCCAGGGCTGTGATAGCAGGGAGCTGTGGGTCAGGATTGAGAGGGAGTCCCGGGCTAGACACATACAGGGGGTTGGGGGATATGGGACTTTCTTACCCTTTCTGTCCCCACCCACTGTGAGGTGTTGCTGCGTCTTTTAAACAGCTGCTGTCTACACTCGAAAGGAGGCTGTGTCAGCGCTGGGCAAGGGGTTACTGTATACACAGGCCCTACATCTTACCCCAGAGCCAGTTGCATCTCAGCGCCAGGTGAGGGATCCCTGAAGCCCATCCATAATTCCCTGCTGAGCTAGACTTTCCCACTAGTGCTAAGATGTCAGGAACCCCTTCTCCATGTCCAGTCACAGCCCCCCCTCCCTGGGACAGCATCCACCTGTGAGGTTGGGGGGGACCCCATTCCCCTTCTCAGGCCAGAGTTCCCAGCCTCCCTCCCCCTACCCCCACAGTGCTGGGAACCCAGTGCCCTGGCCCTTCCTCTTGCGGCTGCCAGTTAATCATATTGTCCCCTCTCCCAGCCTGATTGGTCCCAGATAAATCCGGCTAAAGCTCCCATGGCTCGTCTCCCAGCACCCTGCCTTTAAATAGGGGCCAGGGCTTCAGCCGGTGCCACTGGTGCACCCTGCCCCGGCTGGTTCCCCAACCTCCAGGGCTCTGCTCCCCCTGCCTCTCCACTTCCCTGGCTGGTCTCCCTATCCCGCGTGCACCTCTCCTTTGGCCTCCCCCACCTTACACTCTTGTTCCCAGGGCCCTGCTCCTCACCCCGCTCCCTGCCCCCAGGTTCCATCATCCCCTTGTCCTACTCACAAGGGACATGGGTAGCTTCAGCATCAGCAGGGAGGGTGGTGCCCAGCTGGGGGTGCTTGCCTCTTGGCCCCTCCTCATTGGACATGGGGTCCCCAGCTTTGCCCCTGCAGTGGGACCCTTGAACCCAGCCATAGGCTTCCCACTATCCAGGCCAGCCAGTCCCCCCCCGGCAGGTTGCTGACTTCTCCATCTGCTCCCTCCTGGCCCTGGGCAGCTCAGAGGGGCTGGGGCAAAGAAGGCACGAGGAGGAGCTGAGCAAGGGAGCTGCAGTGCGGGGGGGCGACCCCCCAGAGCTACTCTTGGATCCACTGCTCCCGCTACAAGCCGCCTCGTCTGGCAAGTAAGATCCCCCCGTTCCAGCACCCTTGGGGTGAGCCCATGGTGCCCTGAGCTGCGCCCTGCTGCCAGCTGCTAACAGCTCTGCAAAGCCCTGGGCTTGGCTGGGACAGTGGGGTTCATTCCCAGCTCCCTCAGACACCACAACAGCGTGGGGGGGCAGCGCTGAGTGCAAAGGGGAGTGCCCCCTGCAGGCTCCTAGCACCGCGCCACGGCATTGGGACCAGCACTGGGTGCGAGGGGACAGTGCCCCTGGCAGAGCCCCCTAGTGCCCCACTGGGACTTGGGCTTCCAGAAGGAAACGTGCAGGGCTGGTGTCCACAGCAAGGGGCTTGTCAGTTGGGTCTTTCCTCTGGTTCACCTCTCCCCTCTCTCCCCACCCTGCAGAGGCGAAGCGAGCGGGCAGCCCCAGCCGGGCCTCCCGCAGCCCCCGCATCCCGTTCTCCGCGGACCAGATTAGAGTCCTGGAGGGCAGCTACCGGCAGACTCGTTACCTGAGCAGCGGGCAGGTGGGGGAGCTGGCGGCACTGCTGGGGCTCAGCGAGACCCAGGTAGGAGACTCTGGCCTCTGGCCACCAACCATGGGCAGGGCCTGGGTGAGCCAGGCGGAACCTTAACCCAGCCAGGCCCTGTCAGCCGTCAGCACTTCTTAGAGCTAGGGCCGGTGGTCTTCAGTGATAGGGATGCCCAGCAGGGGTGGGTGGCCCATCGGTGATGGGATTTCTGACAGGGGGCACCCTAGGGCTGGCAGGGGGTGCTGACAGAATCCCTGGGGTTCCCTTCTTGGCTGTTTAGCATGGGGGAGCCCTCCACCATATCTGGCTGGTGCCCCTCCAGGACCCCTGCAGATGATGTTATCCCCCAACCTGACAGCAGGTGGCAGCAGACATCTGGCTGAGTCCACAGAGGCCCCAAGCCCCAGCTGGCTCCCCAGGACCACCGGTCTAGCTCGGGTGGGTCACACAGCCTGGCCGGGAGATCTCTGCCCCGCCCACCCCACCCTCAGCGGGCTGGAACCTGCCCCAGCTTTCTCTGCTGAGCGTTTGGCCGAACATTGCGCTCCGGGATGTCCTGGCTGAGACAGAGCGTGGCAGAGGCCCTGAGCCGCAGAGGCCGATCTCCTAGACGTGTGAAGGGAAAAGAAGCAGTTAGCAGCACTAAGCGTAGGGCCACAGCCGGAGCTCTGCATGCTAACGGCATCACTCTGAGCCACATCTCACCCCGATAACTGCTGCAAGCAGGTTCTTAAATGCTGGGTGACTGGGAGCCGCCCCCTAAGTCCCTTAGTCTTTGGGGTTCCTCGGTGAACAGGAGTGGAGCCCAGTGAAGGCCGATGTAATGCCCCTTTGCAGAGGCTCTTGTGATGGCTGTGGCCCCCTGCGAATGTGGGCAGGGTCCTGGGGACGCTGGTGCTGCACCCTGCTGGAGGGTCCTTGTGGCCACACCAGGTTTGGGCTGATTTCCCAGCTGCGCTGCCTCTGCTCTGTGCCCTGGTTTCTCTCTTTGTGCACTGGGTCCAATAGTTGCCAGGTCAGTTTGGGGCACGCTCATGATGACCACTGTGCTTGTTTGTTCCAAGGTGAAAATCTGGTTCCAGAACCGGCGGGCCCGGGAAAGACGAGATTTCCTGAAGGAGCAGCCAACCACCACCCGGGAGGGGGCAGAGCCGGCCCACCCTGGCCCCCTCGGATTCAGACTGGTGCCAGCACCAGGGCTGGGCAGCACCAGGACACTGCCCCCTTGAGTCCCTGCAGCCTCGGCTGTGAGATAGCAGCAGGGGGGCCATTTGTGGTGCAGAGTAGTTGGGGGTCCCTCCACTTTGTTTTTACAGGCACCATCAAACTCTAGCTCTCCCAGCTACAGCCCAGCAGCCCTAACCTCTCCCTGGGCCCTGCCAGCTGGAATTTGACCCCCCAACCTGGATCAGAACCCCAGACTCTGACTAAAGGCCAGGGGCTGCCTGCTGGCTCTGCCTCTGCTGGGCCTCTTCTGCAGTGCTGGCCGTCAGCTCAGTTTGAGGGCAGAAGATGGCTGTGCAGAGCATGTGGGCACGCCCCTGCCCCTGATGTTCAGCCTCTGGCAAATCTTCAGCCAGCAACAAAGTTTTGGCTTTATGTGAAGGCCTGAGGGGATATCAGCCATTGTGTCCCCTCCCTCCCGCCCCTGCCCTAGATCTCCCACCCCTAGGATGGCCAGGGGCTCCAACTGGCCCACATCTGTGATACACAAGGAATCAGATTTGGATCTCAGCTGATCTGGGGTCAGCTGATGTCACCCCCTGACTCCACTGGGGGCAGAGCCGAAGTTTGATGTCAGAAACAGCCATGTCCATCTTGTCTCAGCTCACTGAAGTAAATGGAGCCACTCTGGTTTGACATGGAAACCAGAATCCATCTTTCTGTCAAATCTAGCTGTGCTCTGGGGTGTGATGGCTCCTCTTGGGGGAGGGGCGCCAGGGAGGGAGCTGTTCCCAGTCCTGCGGGAGTTGCTAACAGTTGTGCTCTGTGTCATGGGGGGGGGACAATAAACCCACTTTGACCCCAGCCCCAGGCTCCCAGTTGATGGTTTCCTTGTGCCCCTGCCTGTGTCCGGCTTGCTAGCTGCTCGACTGTTGTTTGGGGGGGCCAGGGTAGGGGCAGCGTCCTGTGGGTCTCTCTTCCTGGCTCTGCCCTACAGAGCAGGGCTGACGCAGGCTGTCCGTACACAGCAGGCTGGCAGGGCCAGGCCGTGACATGCAGCAGGCCGGGTGGCATCTTTCTCTCAGTCTGACCAGGGCGGTGGCAAGGGGGCTGTGCTGCCTTGTGGCTCAGTGATGTCCGAAGCATGGACAGGGCTGAGCTGCTTCCCCCCAAAACCAGTGTGTCCCCCTTCTGCCACTTTGACCCTGTGTGTCGCTCCATATCCCCCCAGCCAGTGTCCCTATCCCCTGCATTGAGCCAGTGTCCCCCATCCTCCACTCAGCTCGTGTCTCCCCATCCTCTGCACTGAGCCAGTGTGTCCCCCATACCTCCAGCCACTGTGTTCCCCATCCCACAGCCCTCCACCATTACTGATAAACACTGGGGGATCCCAGGCCCAGTTCCCCAGCACCTCATGCTCTGCCCCACACCTGCCCCCATCTAGGTGGGTGTGGGGCCTCCCTCTGCTGCTATCACACATAGCTGCTGGGTTTTTGGGAGCCTCGGCCAAATGGGGGAGGGGATTCAGGGTCACCGCACGTTTCCTAGCTGCCTCTGACCACTACCCCTGGCATCAGCTGCAGCAACGAGGTGCAGTGTGTAACTGCTCTAAGCACATACATCACTCCCTGCCCAGAGCTGGGGAAAGAACCCAGGAGTCCTGACGCCCAGCCCCCTACCCTGACCCGCTCTAACCACTAGATGCCTCTCCCCTCCCAGAGCTGGGGGGAGAACCCAGGAGTCCTAGCAGAACAACAGATGCAAAACCTACAGCCATCACTCCACTACTACCATGACCTACCCCTTCTCCCCATCACACCCTTCCAGCCCCACGGGTCCTACCCAAGGTGGCACAGCGTGTGGACTCCATGCCCCGCGTCCTGCATTAGGTGCCTCAGCACAGCAACGCCGGGGAAACCAGCTGACGAGCGAGAACAGACACAATTGCTGAGGGTGTGGCCTGGGCCCAGCACAAACCCTCTGCACCCACCTCACATGTGTGCCCACAATCCCACCCCCACTGAGCAGGGCACACAAACATATGGAGTGTGTGCACACAATCACTTGCACATCACTCACCGAGCAGGGGCAGCTGGGACACACACAGTCATGAGCACACAGAGTGCGTGCACACAATCCACCTCCCCACCCGCTGCACAGAGCGGGGACAGCTGGGACACAGGCAGTCAGTTACACACACGTGTGCACATACCCCCCGCCCTCCTGCCCTGGCAGTGCCCCCAGCCATCCCCTCTCTCCCACCGGCTCAGCTCCTGGTGCTGACCCTGCACAAGTCCTCTGGACGAAGGCAAACACGGAGGCCACGTCCCCTGGCTCTGGGGCCAAAGTCCAGCCCCAGGCTCCTGCCAAGTGGCTCAGCCCTGGGAGTGGGGGAAAGGTGCCTCTGTAGGCTCACAAATCAAGACTACGCCTCGCCAGATACGTTCCCCTGCCCTGGCTGCTGAGCGGGGCTGGGCCCCCCCAAGTCTGGGCCGGCTCCTGGCCTAGTGCCTTAAAGCACTCATTTCAAAGGGAGGCCGTGGGGTGGGGCATCGTCTGGGGGTCACTCAGAGTGAGGGTGGGGAGTCAGGACTCCTGGGTTCTACCTGGCTCTGCCAGACTATGAATGAGTCACTTTCTTGCTCCATGCCTCAGCTTCCTCATCCCTCCTCGCCTCTCGGGGGGGCTTCACACATCATTTGCACCTGGCACCCCAGTGGGCAGGCA
>VOCT01109942.1:0-15496 GCA_007922175.1 Pelusios castaneus
GCAGGACCAAGTACCATATTAAACTATCCCTGACGGGTGTTTGTCTAGCCTGCTCTTAAAAATTTCCATTGATGGAGATTCCACAACCTCTCTAGATAACTTATTCCAGTGGCTAATCACCCAGACAATTCGGAATTTTTTCCTAATCTCCAACCTAAACGTCCCTTGTTGTAATTTAAGCCTGTTGCTTCTTGTCCTATCATCAGTCGTTAAGGAGAATAATTTTTCTCTCTCCTCCTTGTAACAACCTTTTGGGTACTTGAAAACTGTTATCATGTCCCCTTTCAGTCTCCTCTTTTCCAGATTAAACAAGCCCAGTTCTTTTAATCTTTCCTCATAAGTAAAGTGTTCCAGACCTTTAATCATTCATATTGCTCTTCTCTGCACTTTCTCCAGTTCCTCCACATCTGGATGTGACTAAATCGGGGGGCCTGGACAATCTCCATCCGGGGATACTAAAGGAACTGGCTCATGAAATTGCCAGCCCTTTAACGAGGATTTTTAATGAATCTGTAAACTCGGGGGTTGTACCGTATGACTGGAGAATCGCTAATGTAGTTCCTATTTTCAAGAAAGGGAATAAAAATGATCCAGGTAACTACTGGCCTGTTAGTTTGACCTCAGTAGTATGCAAGGTCTTGGAGAAAATTTTGAAGGAGAAAGTACTTAAGGCTATAAAGGATAACGGTAACTGTGATAAAATACAACATGGCTTTACAAAAGGGAGATCATGCCAGACCAACTTGATCTCCTTTTTTGAAAGGATAACAGATATTTTTAGATAAAAGGAATGCGGTGGACCTAATTTACTTAGATTTCAGCAAGGCATTTGATATAGTTCCACATAGGGAGTTATTAGTTAAGTTACAGAAGATGGGGATTAATATGAATATAGTAAGGTGGATAAGGAACTGGTTAAAAGGGAGACTACAGCGGGTCATACTGAAGGGTGAACTGTCAAGCTGGAGGGAGGTTACCAGTGGAGTCCCTCAGGGATCTGTCTTGGGACCGATCTTGTTCAACCTTTTTGTTACTGACCTTGGCACAAAAAGCGGGAATGTGCTAATAAAGTTTGCAGATGACACCAAGTTGGGAGGTATTGCCGATATGGAGAAGGATCGGGATACCATACAGAAAGATCTGGATGACCTTGTAAACTGGAGTATCAGGAATAGGATGAAATTTAATAATGGGAAGTGCAAGATCATGCATTTAGGAACAAACAACAAGCATTTTTCCTATAAGTTGGGGATGCATCCATTGGAACGGACTGAGGAGGAGAAGGATCTGGGAGTACTGGTTGATCATAGTATGACTATGAGCCGCCAAAATGATGTGGCCGTGAAAAAAGCTAATGCGGTTCTAGGATGTATCAGGAGAGGTATTTCAAGTAGAGACAGGGAGGTGTTAGTGCCGCTGTACAAGGCACTGGTTAGACCCCATCTGGAATATTGTGTGTAGTTCTGGTCCCCGGTGTTTAAAAAGGATGAATTCAAATTGGAACAGGTGCAGAGAAGGGCTACAACGATGGTCTGTGGAGTGGAAAACCTGCCTTATGAGTGGAGACTCAAGAAGCTTGGCTTGTTTAGCTTAACCAAAAGAAGGCTGGGGGAGGGGGTATGATTGCTCTCTATAAATACATCAGAGGGATTAACATCAGGGAGGGAGAGGAATTATTTGAGTACAGCACCAATGTGGACACCAGAACAAATGGTTATAAACTGTCCATCAAGAAATGTAGGCTTGAAATTAGACGCAGGTTTCTAACCATTAGAGGTGTTCTGGAATAACCTTCCAAGGGGAGTTGTGGGGGCAAAAACCATAACTGCTTTCAAATCTGAGTTTGATAAATTTATGGAAGGGGTGGTATGATTAGCCTATTTTGGAAATTCACTGATATTTGGCTATGTGTGGTGGATTTACAAGTGGCCTAAGAGGGGAGAGTACGTGGGGTGGGTTCTGAGTTATTACAGAGAATTGTTTCTTGGATAACTGGCTGTTGAGACTTGCCCATGTGCTCAGGGTTTAACTGATCGCCATATTTGGGGTCGGGAAGGAATTTTCCCCCAGGGCTGATTTTCCTGGGCTCTGGGGGTTTTTCGCTTTCCTCTGTAGCACAGGGCATGGTTCACTTACCGGTGAATTCTCTGTATCTTAAAGTCCTTAAATCATGATTTAAGGAGGTAAATAACTCAGTCATAGGTTGGTGGCTTATTGCAGGAGTGGGTGAGTGAGGTCTTGAGGCCTGCATTTTGTAGGAGATCAGACTAGATGATCATGCTGGTCCCTTCTGACCTTAAAGTCTATGAGTCTATGAGTAACCTTTCTTGAAAAAAGCACCCAAAACTGGACACAATACTCCAGTTCAGGCCTAATCAGAGTGGAGTAGAGTGGAAGAATTGCTTCTTGTATTGTACTTCAAATACTCCTGTGGATACATCCCAGAATGGTGTTTGCTTTTGAAAGAGTCCTACAATGTTGACTCATATTTAGCTTGTGGTCCACTATGACACCCAGATTCCTTTCAAGAGTTCCCCTTCCGAGGTAGTCATTGCCCATTTTGTATGTATGCAATGGATTGTTCTTTCCTAAGTAAAGTACTCTGCATTTGTCCTTATTGAATTGCATCCTATTTACCTCAGAACATTTCACCAGTTTGTCCAAATCATTTTGAATTGTGATCCTATCCTCCAAAGTGCTTGCAACCCCTCCTAGCTTGATATCATCCATAAACTTTATAAGTGTACTCTCTATGTCATTATCTAAATCATTGATGAAAATGCTGAACAGAACCAGACCCAGAACCAATCCCTGAGGTACCCCACTTGTTATGCCCTTCCAGCATGACTGTGAACTATTGATGACTACTCTCTGGGAGCGGTGATCCAACCAGTAATGCACCCATCTTATAGTAGCTCCATCTACATTGTACTTACCTAGTTTGTTAATAAAAAGGTGATGCGAGGACATATCAAAAGCCTTACTAAAGTCTAAATATACCACTTCTACCTCTTTCCCTCTATCCACAAGGATTGTCACCCCGTCATAAAACACTACCAGGTTGGAAACTCGCATGCTGGTTTTCAGTTATTATACATTTTTATGACTGTATTTTGTAATAATCCAAAATGAGTCTTGTTCTTTAAAAACTTTTTATGAACTAAATGAACTAGAGAGCATTTCAGGGTGAAAGCAACCCAATGACATATATTGAGAAAGGAGAGGAGACTAAAGAGGGCTGTTTATCAGCATACAGCCAGAATCAGGAGATCTCAGCAGGAGAACTAAGCAAAGAAGCTGCAAGATTCCACTCACACACAGAAAGTCAGTGAGGAGAACTAAGGAAGATTCTGAGAAACTAAGAAGGGGAGAGGAAAAAACCCCAAAACCACAGTGAGTTTTGCTGCATCTTCATTTTGCCTCAGGAATACTGAAGTTAAAAATGAGGATACCACAGAGATGGTGAGAAATTTTTGCTTCACAAAAAATACACTGTGCAACATCAATCACTCACAGAGATGAGATAGAGAGTAACAATTCAGTCTTATAAAGATAATTCACCTTACCACAAACTGAAAATTACCTGTCATATCCATGCTGGTATTGTGTGTATTAGCTGCAAGGAAATTGACACCCATCCCCATAGCCCAGGCGGAGTGAAATTCAATAGCAGTTAAAAGTGGTAGGACATTCGTCCAAGCAGTGGGGAACAGCACCGTATCCACATGTAACTTGCTTATAAGGGTCACAGCAGGGTCATGAAAAAGTATGTCGAAGCAAGTGAAAATGCCAAACTTTCCAAAGGATGTGTTGAAAGTGACAATCTCTGGCTCCTTAGGATAATCAAACTGAATTTCTTCAAAGAGATTATACTGGCAAAACAAATCATAGGAAGAAAACAATTAAAAGGCACCCAGTGCAATAACCTGGAAACATTTTATAAAACTGTTTTTTAAAAAATTAAGTTTTTCTAAAAGTCTTCCTATTTAACTTGCCAGAGTATGTCTACACTGCAATAAACCTGCGGCACTGAGTGTCCAAACCCAGGTCAGTTGGCTCAAGCTTATGGGGTTTGGGCTGTGGGATAAAAACTGCAGAATAGATATTTTGGCTCAGGCTGGAGCCCAGGCCCTGAAATATAGCAAGGAGGACAGAACTCAGAGCCCGATCTGAACATCTACACTGAAATTTTTAGCATCACTATCCAAGTCTGAGTCAGCTCACTTGGGCCAGCCATAGCCGTACCACAGGTCTTTTATTTCAGTGTAAACATATCCTATATTTCCAAGTTTTATTAATAACTGATGGAGTGAAGCAAGATCTAACATTCTACTCAATGGTATTTATCTGTCTGTTATGTGATAACTTTTGAACACCACATCTGATCAATTCCAGAATTTCTGGGAATATTCTAAACATCAATGGGCAGAATCCCATTAATTTGGGTGACAATCAGGAAGATCAGAAGAAGGTAAAGGGGATACAGGATTAGCAGAGTCAACAGCATTAACCACCTTTGCAACTGTCCATAAATCAAAGAACTGGTTGATGGTGGCCATTAATATCTTCCAGACTAACAGCCTCTCCCTCAACAACTCATAGACTTTAAGGTACGATCATCTAGCCTGACTTCCTGCAAAATGCAGGCCTCAAGACCTCACCCACCCACTCCAGCAATAGGCCACCAACCTATGACTGAGTTATTTACCTCCTTAAATCATGATTTAAGGACTTTAAGATACAGAGAATTCACCGGTAGGTGAACCATGCCCTGTGCTACAGAGGAAGGCGAAAAAACCCCAGAGCCCAGGCCAATCAGCCCTGGGGAAAAATTCCTTCCCGACCCCAAATATGGCAATCAGTTAAACCCTGAGCACGTGAGCAAGTCTCAACAGCCAGTCACCCAAGAAACAATTCTCTGTAATAACTCAGAACCCACCCCATGTACTCTCCCCTCTTAGGCCACTTGTAAATCCACCACACATAGCCAAATATCAGTCAATTTCCAAAATAGGGTAATCATACCATCCCCTCCCGCCCCTTTCAACTAATCCTCCCAATGCAATTTCAAAATTCTGACACCTTGAAAAACTCCCCTCCCAGACTGACAGGAAAGAACTATGCAAAGTAATTTTTTACCTTATGGTAACGTGCCACCAATTTCCCTTCTGAATCAAAAACAACATCAGTGTTGTATTGGTAGTGACCGTTGCTGGGGCACTTGGGATCACTGGAATTACACAGCTTCTTATCCCCAATATTAGCAACCACATAGATCGCGTTGCTTCTTGCCATGCAGCTGAGTCTTTCCTGCACTGGTGCAGGAGCAAATCTAGTTCATTTTTAGCAAAAGAAAAATGAACAAAACAAAAAAGAGCCCAGAATCAAACTAAATTCAAAGCTGAGAAACGAGGAAATAGGCTTCAGAGTTAATATTTTAAGGGAACACTGGAATTTAGAACAGCAGGTGTTATGGATCAGCTGCGAATTGAGAGGACCCCCAACAGATAGTGCTTATTTTTTTCATCCTGCAATTGGAGCTGTGAAGACATACCATCAGAATTCATGCTCAGCCTCATGACCTCAGTGGACTTCTGAGGGGTGGAGTCTGCCCTCAAGGACCCTCCTGCAGGATTGAGGCCTTAGAATGTCAGCTGTGAGGAACAGGATTTGCATCTTCCTATGTATTTGTATAGCACCTTGCACAATCACCTGAAACTGGACTGGGGCTACTACAGTAGAGCGGGCTGTACTGTGGTTTTTTCAATTCAATTAGAAATTAAACCAATTTTTTCCCTAAATTTTTCATTTAATTGAAGAAACTAAAAACAGTTTTAAAATATTTTAGGCTGTCAATTCATTTTGAGCCAACTCAAAAGGAATTTTGAGGTTTTTATTTTGATTCAGACTTTTTTGCTCTTTTTACCCTTTGTGGGGGGGGCTTTTTTAAAAAAATGGCTGAATTTTAATTCAAAATGCTATTTTGAAATGAAAAATTGGAATGAAACATTGACCTCTTTAAAAAACACCGCTTTTCTTAGTTGAAACTGTAACCCATATGCCTGAAAAGGCTATCTCTGAGAGACCTGCTGAGGGTGGGTTACTGTTGCTGGGCAGATTAGCTACCCACAACTAGAAACTTCCAGAAGCAGGGAGTGGTAGCATTTTGAGCATGCTCCACAGTGTACCCTGCTGGTATGATGTGATGTTATCAGCCAGATGACATGGGAGCAGCGGCCTGTGCAGACAGCAGGGTAGAGCTGCCTTGAAAGGAGCCCATGTGCTCAGTTTTCTGGAGAGAAGCTGAGCCAGGAGTGAACAAGATGTTTTCTCCCTGTTATGGAGTCATTTGCAACAGACCTTGCAGACATGCATATGGGACTGAGGGCTGGTTGCAAAGGAGTAGAAAAAGCCTGCATGGAATGCTACAGAGGATCCCAGCAAAGGAAGAAGAGGACAGCTATTTCTTGCCACTCAAGCTTCCACACTGGAACAGAGACTGTAGCTGAGAGTTGGGTGAACTCCACACAGACTTTGGGACTCTTGGGTATCTTTCATGCAAGGGATTGTTCTTGGTTAATTGTAGTTTGTTTTCTTAGGATAAGGTTCATTTAGTTAGTAGTTAATAAAGTTCATTGTTATGTTTGTTTTTAGTAGTATTTTAATGTGTGAGTGTAGCTCTGAGCAAGCTTCGCTGTGAGTCCTGTACAGACTGGATCCTGGGTATCCAGCTGCTTTCTCCACAGGGATTGGGATTGATTTCCGTGGGGCACTGGAGAAGGGCAACTGAATGAATTTTAGCCCACCCGAAGGTTACAAAACCATTTGTCAAGTTTGTGAATAGTTTTGAGAACCAAAAAATGCATTTTTCAACAAAAAATATACTCATTGAAAACATTTAACTCTCCATGCTATTGCATAAATACTTGATGCTAGGAAATGCGTTTTGATTTCCTTTCCTTGCCATGCCTTTTATTTAATGGGAAGGAATGGAGACTCAGGGCCTGCTTTCGTTATTCTTCATGGTGCCTCAGGACACGGCACCTCTCTTCACATATGTGATCCCAGGCTGGTTTCTACAACGATTTTCAAAACAACAACCTACAACTTTTACCCTGCCACTGTAAATATAATCATTATAAATAGCCAAGATGATGACTCATGGAGTAGAGTTCTAACATGACTCAAATAGATTTCATTTTGAAATCATAAAATTGGTTCACCTGTCCCTTTAAATGAAAAAAAGACTGCAAAAGCTCTTTTGTCTGTGGTGGCATTTACTAGCAAATTGTTAAACACACACAATATTTTCCCTTTATAAATTTTTGGAAATATTCAATTAAACATCCCAAATTCTTCATACAGATACATGAGCTATTATATGGCGTTGGGGCCAATAGGAGAGATCTGTAGTAGCAGCATGTAGAGGTTAATCCTCAGCACAAATGCACCAGACCTGTGCAAATGCTCTAAGAATTCCTCCTGAGTCTTGGGACATGTGCAGGATTGAAATGTCATACACCTTGCCCATTCAGATGGCCAACAACAGATATGAGTGCACAATACCTGTGAATCCCATGATCAATTACTTGGTGTCATTCCAGAGCCTACAGCGTGGTATGATCCCATATAACCCTAATCTTTAAATGTCTGGTCTTTCACACAGTGAGGACAGAAATGCATGTAAAACGATGCACAAAGGCTATACAACTCTATAAGGAGCCTACCTTTTACAAACAGGACTTCAGTGAGGTCCTGTGTAAACTAATATGAAAATGAATACGTTCACAAATACTCTAAGGGTATGTATTCACCAGGGCGCTGCTCTACAGAATAGAGATTTGGGGCACAAGCACTGGATCTCTTCTCTCTTCCTCCCCAGCACTCTTTCCACAGACCCCCCTTTCACCAGCACTTTTCCCCTGGCACCATGAACCTTCCTCTGTCCCCCTGTCTCCGCATACCTACCTCCCCCGGTCTCATGCACCCCACCCTTGGCCCCACACATCCTGCTCTTGCCCTTTTAATTCTGATTTTGGCAACATTAACTTCTGTTAGACATCAATAATCTGATAAAGTGTATGTGTTACTTTTCCATGAGGTTGTGAGATGAAAGTTCAGGTGCTAAGATCATCATTCTGATCTGTTATTTTGACCATGTTACTTCTCCTCTGAGTTCCTCCTTCTACACAGCAAGTACACATCTTTTATACGTACTTCTAAAGCTCTTCATAACCTAAATCCCTGCAGATCTCCACATCTGAACCTGTATAATATTATATTACCCCTTTGCCTCCTCTGTTTCACCAGCAGTGCCAGTTTTGACCACCCATATATCTGCTTCTCCTACAAACATTCTTCCATGCTGTCTCTTATGTCTGGAATCTTGGCTGAATTAGATTGTAAAACCACTACCATGGCCTCCTTGAAATTCCTCCTTGAGACCCTCTTCTACCATAAAAGTTCACAGTAAATTGCCAACAGCACATTTATAAACAAATACACACTTCAAACTCTACTTGTATTTTGACTGTGAAGCCTGGTGTTCTCATCACAGTTACTTTTATCCTTCCTTCTTCCACTCCACCACATTGCACATTTGTATCTTGTCTTAACCTAGGCAGAGAAACCTCTTTAGAGTGGGGACAAGCTCTTACTAGGGGCCCTGATCTGATTGGGGTGTCTTGGTGCAACAATTAATAAAAAACCCTATCAACTCAATTTCCACACTAAGTACTTTAAAGCTGTTTAAGCCACTACCTATGTGATACCTTTCAGGGTCAGTGCATGGAATCCAATTCATTTGTGGATCTGGGATGTCCTCAAGATAGGGGAATATGGTATCTCTTTTGAAGACCCAGCCATAAATGCCATCTTCAGGCGTCACAATGATATGGGCACCCTGAAATGACAGGCTAAATTAAGTGCTTATCAAAAAGAAGAAAACAAATCACCAAGAAAATCAAGAGACAATACCTGCTGGGCTGCTTCTTTAATTGCCTTTTCCAAAATGTCCATATTTTTGTTCATTAGTGCCAAAGCATCGTCAGAAGAAACAGGACTCCCAGTGACATTTGGCAATATAACAGAGTGCTCATACACCGCTGCAATGTAAGTATCCAAGGCAAAGATCTTTGAGTGTATAATAAGTATAGCATATATGTGAAGCTGGAATGAGACCATTGCTGAAGCTCAGCAGTAAATGGAAAACTGAAAACAAGTCTCTAAAGGGTAAAGGAGAAAAGAAGATTGAGTGGCAAAGTCCAGCTTTCTTATTAGTTTACTTTGGCAAACATTCTCTATGAAATCACTGTGGAAAACGCAGCATTGTGCAAAAAGATTAACACAGCTAAAAATGTACTACAACAACAAACCATCTGCACATTTAGATAGTTCCAAAGGGAAAACCGTGTAGTCTAGTTCAGCAAAAAAAAAAAACCAAGGAATCTGGTGGCACTTTTAAAGACTAACAAATTTACTGAAGATGTTAATTGCCGCACATAAGCAAATTGATTACAAATCAAAGCTTCAAAGAGGAACTGCCGAGTTGGAATTCATATGCAAATTTGACACCATTGCCCTGGGCTTAAATAGAGATATCTCCTGGTTTTCTTATAACAAAAGGTGATTTTGCCTTCTTTTTGCCTTCCCTCTATCTCCCCTCCTTCTAATATACTGTTCCACATTTGTTTGAATCTAAACTGCTTTGATTTGTTGAAACAGTCTGCCTTGATCCTATGACTTACCCTTTCCTGGATTTATTTTCCTCCCATTCTGTAAATTCTCCCTCTTCAAACATCTGATAAAGTGGGATTTTCTCCCACAAAAGATCATGTGATAAAAAAATTTGTTAGTCTAAAAGTGCCACAAGACTTCTTGTTTGTTTTACAGTTAAATAGGTAAGCGATATTCACTGCATCAGTGATGTAAGAACAACTGTGCCAAAGGGACACACTGAATGACAACCGTCTAGTAATAATGGCCCAAATTTTGCTCTGCTATTACACACAAATCTGCCTTATCAGAGGAGACTTAAAGGCTATGTCTACACTAGAAACGCGAAGTCAACTTAAAGTCGACCTTGTTAAGTTGACTTAGAGTATCCAAACCAGAAACTGAAGGCGACTTCAAATGGCCACGCTGGCAGTTGCTAGGTCGATGGAGGGGTGCATTGTGGGAAGTAGTGCCATGTGGCACCAGAGAAGTGCCCCCCCCCTCCGATAAAACAGGAAGTGAGCTCAGCACCTTCCCCATTGTGCCTGGTAACATGGAGCCTGAGCAGGTCATGGACCGCACTCTGTTCCTGCCAATTGTCAGGTGAGTGCTCAGCACCTGCTATGCGTTGTTCAGCGCTCTTGTCACCTGGATCACACTTCTTGGGGACCCCAACAGTGCAGGGGCAGGCAGCAGCAAGCCCATCACCATGCTGGCCCTGCAAGCTGCCGCGCTGACAGTGCCCTCCATGCCCCATCGCTTCTGAGCACGGGAAGCCAGCAGCGACTGGTGGGACCGTGTCGTTCTTACCGTCTGGGACAACAAACAGTGGGAACAGAACTTTCGGATGAGCAAGCGGACCTTCCTCAAGCTGGTCCGTGAGCTCACCCCAGTTCTGCAGCACAGGGACACCCGATTCTGACCCACCCTGTCTGTGGACAAATGAGTGGCCATCGCGGTCTGGAAGCTGGCAAACCCAGACTCCTACAGCTCCGTAGCCACGAGTTTGGCATCAGCAAGGCCACCGTTGGGGCCGCCCTCCTGTAGGTCAGCAGGGCCATCAACAGGGTCCTGCTAGCTCGCCTCATCACCCAGGGCAACCTGCAGGACACCATCGACGGCCTTGCCACACTCAGCTTCACCAATTGCGGGGGCATCGTGGATAGGACCCACATCCCCATCCAAGCCCTGGAACACCGTGCCAACTATAAGAACTGAAAGGGGTACTACTCCATGGTCCTGCAGGCCATTGTGGACCATTGAGGGGTCTTCCAGTACATCTATGTTGGCTGGCCAAGGAAGGCACACAACACCCGCATCCTCAGGAACTCTGGCCTGTACCAGCACATGCAGGTAGGCACCTTCTTCCCTGAGCACACCATCACCCTTGGGGACGTGCAGGTGCCTATCCTGATCCTGGGGGATTCCACCTACCCCTTGCTGCCCTGGCTGATGAAGCTATACACAGCCAACATGGATGCCAGCAGCGAGCTGTTAAACAGCCGGCTCAACAGGTCCTGCCTGGTCATCGAGCGTGCCTTCGGCCATCTCAAAGCCTGTTGGAGGGCCCTCCTGACCTGCCTGCACCTCGTTGAGAGGAACATCCTGGAGGTCATCAGCGCCTGCTGTGTCCTCCAGAACTTCTGTGAGCTGCGGGGGGGAGAAAGATTCCCCACCATCTGGGAGGCTGAAGGCGAATGCCTCACAGCTGCATACGAACAGCTGGACGCCATGCCCCAGACCCAGAGGGAGCAGCGGAGAGTGGTCATCATCTGCAATGCACTGAAGGCCCACTTCGTCAGCCAGGAGCGCTGAGCCATGGCTTTCCCACCAGGCACCAACACCTCCCCAAAATGAGGTCCCCAGACCAATAAAAAGCAAAAGACATGATAGAATGGTCAACGGGGTTTTTATTCAAAGGGTGAACTGGAGGGCGGGGGTGGGAGCTGAGGGGGGAAGGAGGTGGGAGCTGCAGGGTTTGGGGGGAGTGCAGATGTTTGGGAGGTTGGGAGGGATGAGTGGGAGGCCAGGGCTAATGGCCAGGGGCAGGCGGGTCCTGGGCCTGCACACATCTGCCCCATGTCCTGGGCTGCCAGCGACGAGGGATGCTGGGGTCCTGGGCAGGGGCACCCTCGGCAGCCCAAGGTTACCGGAGCTCCAGCAGCTGCTGCAGGTATGCTGTCTGCCGCTTGAGGGCTACAGTCTGGCGCTCCGTGAGGATGACCAGGCGCTGGAGCACCCCCTGCCCGGCCCTCTGGTGGGCATCCACCTGCTCCCTACAGGCTGTCAGGTGTTCTTCTGACTTCTCCGTGATGTGCAGCAGCTCCTCGAAGTTCTCGTCCCTGAAGCGATGTGCCCTCCTCCTCCTCCTGCTTGGGGCTGGTGGGGGCCCGGGAGTGCCGTGTGTCAAGGGCTCAGGGACTGCTGGGGAGAATCAAAGAAGAGAGTCCCTCCCATTAGCTGGTGTGGTGTGCAGCCTGCCAGCAGCTGCTGTCCCCTGCCCTTCCTCCTGCTTCCCAATCCCTGTCATTTGGGACAGGGACCCCTTGGCACATGCCACCGTGTTCTGCTGCCCGGGTCCAGTGCGGTGCCCACGGTGGTGAGCTGCAGGCAGCCCTGCCCCGGGGGTCTCTCCTGAGGCCACGTGCCACCGGTGTCGGGCGCATGCTGTCTGGCTTTGGTATTCCCACCTACAGTTCCCCCACTCCATCTCCCAACACACCACCGCCGTGCTCGGCTCCAGCTCCCCCACACCACTGTCCCTCTGCCCCTGTGCGAGGTCCTCTGCACACCCTCCCCCCCCTGACCCTGCTTGTCCCTGGGCCATGCACCCCTGCAGTCCCTGTCCCACAAGCATGCCCAGCCCTGCCCACAGGGAGTGAGGGAGCAAACACTCACCAGCAGGTGCAGCAGGTGTCTGGCGCTCCGTCCCCTCGCCCGGGTCGTCCTCAGTGGGGGGAAGCTGCTCCTCCTCCTCCAGGGCTGGCTCTGCCGTCGGAGCAGGGATCAGCTCCAGGCTGGCGGCGTGAGCCAGGGCTGGCGGCAAGGTCCGGGGCTGGTGGGGTGCCCTGCGGCTGGGTGCTGGTCTCCCCCTGGTCCAGCACCACATTCTCCTCCACCGAGCCCTCCTCCTGGTCATCATCAAGGGAGGGGGGCTTGGTGGAGTCAATGGTGTGGGCTGGTGGGCTGCTGTCCTCCTTCCCCAGGAAGGCATCCAGCTGCCGGTATGACTGGCAGCTGGTGGTGGGGGCTGTCCCCATCTGGAGCCTTTCCTCCCAGGCCTTCTGGTAGCCCTGGCGGAGGTCCTTTATTTTTACCTGGACTTGCTTGGTGTCCCGGGTGTGCCCGTTCTCCGCCAGGGCCCGGGAGATGGAAGCATACATGTCCCAGATGCAGTGACTCCCTGCAGCCGAGAGTGTACTGCCTCATCCCCCCAGATCTGTAGGAGGTCCAGGATCTCCTGGTGGGTCCAGGAGGGGGCCCTCTTGGGGCACTGGCTCCCCTCTGCCATGGCTGCTGTGGCAGGCCTGACCAACTCTGCGAGCAGGGTGGGCAGGACTTCGTCCTCCCCTGTGGTTGCACAGGGCAGGCTCTTCCTTCCTGGTGCCAGGAATGCTGGGAGGAAGGTCTGGAAGCCACTGAGGTCTACTTAGCTAATTAAGTCGACCTAGGGCATCCACACCGGATTTAGGTCGACTTAACAAATCAACTTAAGCGTTAAGTCGACCTAAAGACCGGTAGTTATTAAGTTGACTTAAGGAACTGCTTAAGTCAACTTAATGAAAGCCAGGTGTGGACGTGGCTTTGTTTAAGTCAACTTAAATCTCCTTAAGTCGACTTAATTTGCAAGTGTAGACATAGCCAAAGAGTTTAGCTTATTTAGCCTAACCAAAACCCTACAGGGAGATATGATTGGTCTCTACAAATACATCAGAGGGATAAATGTCAGGGAGGAGGAGGAATTATTTAAGTTCAGTGCCAATGTGGACACAAGAAGTAATGGATATAAACTGGCCATCAGGAAGTTTACACTTGAAATTAGATTAAGGTTTCTAAGCATCAGAGGAGCGATATTCTGAAGCAGCATTCCAAGGAGAACAGTGGTGGCAAAAATCTTAGCTGGCTTGAAGACTGAGATTGGTAAATCTATGGGGAGGACAGTATGTTTGAACAGTCTAATTTGGCAATTAACAGATCTTTGACTACTAGTGGTAAATATGCCCCATGGTCTGTGATGGAATGTTAGATGAGGTGGGTTTTGAATTACTATAGAGAATTATTTTTGGGTGTCTGGCTGGTGAGTCTTGCCCATATACTAAGGGTTCAGCTGATAATATTTGGAGTCAGGAAGGAACTTCCCCCCATGGCAGATTGGCAGAGGCCCTGGGGGATTTTCTCCTTCCTCTGCAGCATGAGGTACTGGTCCCTTGCTGGTGGATTCTCTGTACCTTGAATTTTTTAAGCCATGATTTGCAGACTTGAGTAACAAGTTAGGGGTGAGTGTCTGGGTAGAGTTCTGTGGCCTACGTTGTGCAGGATATCAGACTAGATGATCATAATGGTACCTTTTAACTTTCAAGTCTATGAGTAATTCCACTGATCTCACTGGACTTCTGCAAAATAGACGTTGCAACAGGTTTGTATTATAGGTTCAAACCAACTCCCATTAACGCTAACAGGAAGACTGATTAACTTCATTGAGCACTGGATCCAATCCCATGTTAGGTTTCAAAAATGTAAATTAGGGCTATGTGATGAACTTGCTCCTTATTACACCACAGCTTCTTTATATGCCAGAATTTCCATGTTTGCAGCCATTGAGTTTCTCTGCAATGAGGTATTTAAATGACCTCCTGCTACTAGACAAATTTATGCAATTCATACAGTTAGTATTTTGAATTGCATAGTCTTTTCTTTTGTACCAGCGGTACAGGGAAATTTTGACAGACCAGTAAAAGGCTAGGATCATAATAATAATGTAATATTAATTATCACATTTATTGCTAATCACAGCCAGACAAGTAGACCTTTTTGCAGGCCTGTGCAGTAGCTTTAGAATGACTAAGAAAAGAGGGCAGAGGGTTTGGATAGCCACAGGAGGGGAGCCTCTTGCTCAGCCTTTGTCTGACACTGCACCCTCCCTGGTGAAGTCTTTATTTAAGATGCTGGGGTCTGTATTTTAGGAGAAAAACCAAAAAGCTTATCTCTAGTTGCTCTCAGGGACGGGTTAGTCAGGCTCTTCTGGCTAATTAGTAATCTGAAGAAACCTATTGCGTAGCCTTTGAACTTGCTTGCATAACAAGTATTTATTGGCATGATATTGTCTACTAACAAAACTAAATACGGGAGGAGAAATTTAGGCTAGCTGGATCTCTTCATGGATGCATCTATGGGTCTCCACTGACAGACAGCAGATTGGCCAGCGGAAGGCTGCTGGTGTGTCATGTGACAGCTGCATCAAACTGGTAATTATTGAGAGTTGGAGGTAACCTGTGGCAGCTGTGTGTAAATGCTTGTGACTAAATACATTTTGTTGTAACTAAGAGCACTCTTGTACTGCTCTCGTTGCACCAGCCATCAATTGGTTGTTTGGCCGTGTCACCACTGGTTTATTTTCTACTACTACTACCACCTCACACAGCTACCAAGAATTTTGGATTGAAAGAACCTCTGGAAACAACATGCCTCCACCCCCCTAATTTGCTGCTTGGCTTATAGAGAGCATGCCAACACGGAGAGGTTGTTGATGGTTTGGAGTCACAGAAAGACACTGTGTTCAACA
>ML688978.1:7787-38420 GCA_007922175.1 Pelusios castaneus
GGGGGAGGGGGCGAGGCAGGAAAGGGGGCAGAGGGGGAGGGGGCGAGGCAGGAAAGGGGGCGGAGGGGGCGAGGGAGGGGAGGGGCAGACGGGGAGGGGGCGAGGCAGGAAAGGGGGAGGGGGCGAGGCAGGAAAGGGGGCAGACGGGGAGGGGGCGAGGGAGGGAAGGGGGCAGACGGGTAGGGTGGCCCGCCTAGGCTGATTGGCCCTGGGCCCTGTTTCCCCCCGAAGGACGGCCCTGGTAATACTACACGTAATGCAGGAATTAGTTGTCCCCCATGAAATAAATAGGCAGTATGTTTAGAACAATCGGAAGGAAGCATTTTTGCCCATAATGCAACAGTCCACCTGTTTAACTCTTTGCCAGAGGATGTTGTGAAGGCCGAGGCTATAACAGGATTCAAAAAAGCAATTCGATACTTTTCTGGAGAATAGATCCATCCATGGTGGTAAATGGGTTGGGCAGGATGGAGACAACACTATGATCTGAAATGTTCGGGGTTCCTTTTGTCAGAAGCTGGGACGGGAGGATGGAAGATGGATAGCTCCATGACTGCCTTTGGCCACTCTCAGCTAGATGGAGATTAGTCTGATCCAGTATGGCCATTCTCATGCACTTATATAAAATTAATTAAAACATAAAATGTTTAGTACTGAAATTCTCTCAGGATAGGGATGATGTGAGATAACGATCTTGGCAAATAAATCATTTTAAAAATCTTGGCCTGTTAGGAAACATTTATAGAAGTTTTCCAGTCACAGATCTAGCATTCTGGAGCAAAGCCACTAGAACGGTCCAAGAAACAAATGTTCCTTTAAACTACCCCTTCCTTCTCCCTCCACCGCACCCCTCACGGGGGGTGACCCACGGATCAGAGGCGCTTTGGCATGAGTTCACCCCCATGGCAGAGAAGAGGGGGAAGAAGGCACCTTGCTTGTTCCTCCAGTTGCTGGCCTCTCATTCCCGTCACTGTTGGTCGTGCTGTTCACGCCATCACTCTCGTGGATGATGGCCTCTTGCCCCGTGGCCTTCTGCTGCCACCTCCACTCTGGGAGGAGGTCTCTGGTATAGGGGATTTCAGGTCTCAGTGGGGGAACGTCTGAGGCTGGCTGGGAGCTTCTGCAGGTCTAAGTGCACTAGATTATCAGTGCTTTCTGCTCTAAGGGTCACTTCAAGTAAGAAAAGGTTCTGTATGGAATGTAACTAAGAGTTACAAGCCCTATTTGCCCAGCCCAACCCTTGTTAAAAGGCAGAGCTGGTCACTAACACTTGTAACTCTTAGGCAGAGCCCACACCACCAAGAAAAACACCGGTCCCCTCCCTACCCCGTCCTGTCTCTCAACAGGATCGATCTGGCACCCTGCTTGGTAAGTTCACGTCAGTCATTCCAACCAACGCCTAAATTGGTAACGCGGCATGTTACTCGCTGAGGGGGGTTTAGGGAAATCCCTGTGCGGGGAGCCACATGTGGTTGTGACAAGAAGCCCATGGTTCCTAGAGAGCGCCTGCGGCACTGGGCCAGCACCAGCAGAGGGCCCTCGAGCTACATGCAATGGCCTGGCGTGCTGCCCTGCGGGCTTGAGTGTGTTTCGGTGGGACATGGAAGTGTCTGAAATCTAGCAGAGAGAGGCTGTCCAATCCTGTTTGGCACCAAAGGAGCAAGGCCAGGAGACCTACGGGATTGCTATTTGCACCCAGTCAGAGCCCAGGGCCCCAACTGAGGATCAGGCTCCATTATGCCCTGTGTTGGTAGGCACGGCAAGCTGGCACAGGTGGAGGCGGCAAATCATGCGGGAAGGAGCACAGGGCGGCAGTTGCTCTCTGATAGGAGGTGATCTCAAGCCATGGAGAGGGATGAGAGAAACTATCTACATCTGCTGCTGCAGGAGTCGTACAGCTTCTTCAGTGCTGTCAGCGACAAGCTAGGCCGGGTATCGGAGCCCGCCCGGCCATCGCACGTTCCAGCCAGTGTTAACTGATTCTACTTCGGGACATCACTCGGCATGCAAGTCGTTAGCTGAACTCAGCTGCAGGGTGCTAAGACAGCAACGTGCGCAGGAAGGTTCCAGCGCCCACCAAGATGAACCTGGCTCTTGGAGGGGGCTCTTCAGTACACAGGCAGGATACACCAGCAGGAGAGCATCAAGTCAGTTGTTCACATTGCCAGGGCTACCCTTATTCTCATTGTTATCCAGTCTGAGCCGCGGCAACCCACTGGCCCTAGGACAGCCCGAAGTTAATCCCCATTTGAACTGGAGCAGAGCTTTTTGAAAAAACATCCATTCTTGATTCTAAAATGCCCAGCGCAGGAGAATCCAGCACAATGGGAGGGTTCAGTCTCATGTCTGTCAAGCCGCCTCCTCTCAGCAGCCTGTAAATGGCTTATAAACCGCGCCTTTGATACAAACAGCATTTTAAAGCAGGTCCCTTGGGTTGTATCAATGCCAAGGATTCTGATGCGGAGTCACAAAAATTGGATCAGAAACAGGAACTAAATTATCCACCTCCATCTTATTAGATAGTTCTTAATGACACAGTATGGTTTCCTCTTCCTCTGTAAACTGAACGTAGTCCTTAATACGAACTCTCATTATCAGATAAGAGTAATGACCCTGGACTGGACAAAGCCCTGGGGCACAGATCTAGTACATTCATATTATGATGACGATGTGTTTACCATTTATATTGCAAAAGTCCTGAGAGGCCAGCTGGCTTGGGACAAGCTGTGCTGGGCGCTGCAGAGACCCTGACCGAGATCAGGGCCTTGTTGTGACACACAGAAAATCTGCCCCAAAGGGTGTCAAGTCTAAAGGACAAGACTTGAACCAGTGGATGGGCCAAATCAGTGGGTGGGGGGCAGGCTGGCAAAATGAGCAGAGCTATGAGGATCATAGTCCGGCCCATCTCTGATATTGGTTCTTTCTGGACCACCCTGAAATGTTCATTGAGTTTCAGGCCAGAAGCGACCATTACTCCTGCAGAGTACAGTCCAGAGATCCCCTCCTAGTGACTGCTGTAGGCCAGCCCAGGACTTCTGTCTGAGATAAAGCGCATCCTTTAGAGTGGCAGGTGAAATTCAGTGTTGATCAATGCAACGTGATGCAAATTGAAAAAGAACCCTAAGTATACGTACAAACGATGGGGTCCAAGTTAGCTGTTACCACTCAAGAAAGAGCTGTTGGGGTCGTTGTAGAGTTCTCTGCAAACATCTACTCAATGTGCAGCGGACGTCTGAAGAGCTAACAGACTGTTGGAAATTATTAGGAGAGGTAATAAGACAGAAAAGACCATGTTGCCTCTTTATAAATCCATAGCATGCCCATATCTTGAACACTGTGTGCAGCTCTGGTGACCCCAAAACATATGTTGGAATTGGAAAAGGTACAGGAAAGGGCAACTAAAATGATAAGGGGAATGAAACAGCTCCTGTATGGGGAGAGATTAATAAAACCAGGACTTTCCAGCTTGGAGAAGAGACAAATACATGGGATATGATAGAGGTCTGTAAAATCCTGACTGATCTGGAGGAAGTAAATAAGGGCTTGTAATTTACTCATAACACAAAACCTAGTGGTCATCATATGACGTTAACAAGCATTAGATTTAAAATGAACAAAAGGACGTATTTCTTCACACAACGCATAGTTAATCTATGGAACTCCTGGCCAGAGGATGTTATGAATGCCAAGACTATAACGGGTTCAAAAAAGAACTGGATGAGTTCATGGAGGATAAACAATGTACAGCACCTAGCTCAATGGAGTTCTGGGCTACAGAAACCCCAGTGTAGACAGAGCTTCCTCCATCCACACTGAGCCCTGATCTAGCTCCCTGACACAGTTGCATCCATGGAGGAAGACTTGTGCTGGAATCACTAATGCCACTGGGGAGACGGCGGTCTCCTGCTGGCGTGAGCTGCATCCATGTAGGGATATGTGGGTGATTTTTTGATGTTTGTATAACTTTGTCAATCTCTATTTGTATCGATCTCTACCTTTATATATAGTTTTCATTGATTTATTAGTTTCATAACTTTCTCTAGTCTTAATTGGTTTATTAGTTCTTAATTGGTTTATTGGTTTCATAACATTCTTTAGTCTTAATTGGTTTTTTGGTTTCATTCATAACCTGTGTCAATCCTTGTATAGCCTTAATTGGTTCATGATGATTGACATTTGCAACATTGTTTCATTGGTTTATAATCATTGACATTTGTGATGTGTTATATTGACGATGGGATTGTTCTCTCGGACCCTGCGCTCTGTGTAGCGTGGGGCTTGAGCCGCTGATCTTGGGGTGCTCTTAGCTGGGAGGTGGGGGGGGTCCTTTCCCCTCTGAGCCACTCTCTCCCAGCTTGTATTGCTGTGTAAATCTCTACCTATGTACCCTCAGGCAATAGGTATGACAACCCTTTTTATCCAGTCTCTGCAGCATTTAAAGAAAAGTATCACATTTGAAGTAATGTAAAACTCCATCTTGAAAATGTAAGATTCCATCTTTGACCAATGTACCCATCTTGTGTGACACTATTTCTAGAGTGAATAGCTTACATGGTCTGAGCAAGGTGTGGATGGAGGTGTATGTATGTGTGAACCAGTCCCAAACTGCCAGCTTGTCCTGATGAATGCGAAGTCCAGTCCAACGGCTGAAGAATGTGAACACATCCCCAAAAACAAAAGGATCCACCCCAGAGACAAAAGGAAAAAGTTAATCAAGCTATCAAGAAACGAGCTGTGAGTCACGTCTGCAACTGCCTGGTGACCAAGGGACACACAGAGCCCCTGGAGCAGCGTGACCTAGAAAGACTGGGTGAGACTCCAGAGTTTTGGGGGACACAGTTCTGCATTCACCTGAGAGAAGGAGCGTCGGTGCGCGCCCGACAGAGCCCGCCCTTCCTCGTGTTCAGCTTCCCTGGCCAGGTGGCTGCCACGAGCAACGATCTCCAGCAACGGTAATTGTATGAACTGCAGAATATCTTCTGGTGTGTTTGGGCGCGTGGATGAGTGTGTGCGTGTATAGGTATAAGTTAGTTTATAATTTTGTTCTCTTCTATAATAAACACGGCGTGTTGCCTTTTACCCTTTAAAAGATCTGGGGCACTCTTTTTGGTATAATATCCCCACGAGGGGGCTTTGCCAGTATAACTATGTCGGGACAGCCTCTGCAGTGTAAACCCCGGCTAAGACCAGAGAAAGTGGGAAGATTCAGACAGGCGGGCAGTGCGAGGAAACAGCAGTCTTGTCCAGCACGGTGGGCCATGCTCCCAGTTCCCTACAACCTCAGCATCATGGCAGAGCAGGGTTTTCAGGAGGGATTTGCAGGTGGATGAGGAGAAGCTGGCTGGGTGATTACAGGGGAGCAGCAGGGAGAAGGCACCAGGGGGCTGGTTTGAAAACGGACCCAGCGGGTGCTGGAGGCTGGGACCATGGGCTGATGGAAGGCAGCAGTCGACAGATCAGTAACAGGAGGTGGTGGAGGACTGACTGCGAAAGGCTTTGAAAGTGAAGATGACTCCTATGTTTCACGCGACAGAGACGGGGGCTGGTGGAGGGACACAGAGGAGGGGAGACCTGGGCAGAGCAACAGGCCAGGAAAAGGCTCTTTGCAGCCACGTTCAGGATGGAGATGAGGGGCCAGAGATATTCAGAGCCCAGACAAGTGTTTTGTGGGTGTGGAGGGAGGGGAAAGGCATATCTCAGAGATGTTCTGCAGGAAGAATCAACGTGCCGTAGGGACAGTGAGGATATAGGGCCTTAGGGAGAAGCTTGCCCCAGGCTAGCGGTCTGAGTGACAGGTGGGGTGTCAGAGTTGGTTGCCTACAGTAGGAAATTTGCTCTATATTGAGCTAGAGCTGAAGGCTGGGCACCCATGAAGAGATGTCAGAGACAGGCTGAGATTTTAGTCCAGCCAGGAGGAGACACGGCTGCGGAGGATCTCAGTCCTCGGGCAGAGATGACAGCTGAATTGAGGTTACCCAGCCATTGGCTCTCAATCCAGTTTTGTCTGCGAGGCTAAAGAGCTACGCGCAGCCAGCAAACTGGGCCCCAGGCAGGTATTTAGGGGCTGTTGGAGACACTAAATAGGCTGAACTTGTGCCACCTCTCCCTGCCAGGCAGTGGCTGGTTCCTGACCCTTTCAGATTGGTCCCCACCCTCGTAGGAGTGAGGGTGTCGCAGACTCAGCCCTGCTCCCCGTGGAGCCTCCGTTCAGCACTGCGGGCCAGGGATTAGACCCAGAGCCATGCACGAGAGAGGAGGGCTTCCCCTTCCCAGCCTCAGCCACAGAGCAAGGGCTTGGCCCCTCAAGCCCAGGAGAAGGCTGGCTGGGAAAGGTCAGCTGGGTGGCTCCCACTCTTCTTTCCGTCTGTGAAAGCGCTGAGCAGACACGGGCTGTGCTGACTCTGAGTGCGCGGGGGGCTAATTTTAGCCTGTTTGTCTTGGAGAAAGCTGCCGCATTTCTGTGCAAGCGGAGATTTCACAACCTGCAGCTTCCCTGCTCTGCCAGGATCAGGGTTAGAGCTGGGGCAGGGGGTGCGGGGCACTTTTTTGGTGCTTTCTAGGCTGGCAGGGGGCTCGGAGGTCAGGGGACACCCAGCCAGGCCAGCTGTGGGAGACAGGCCTCGTTTTCCATCCTTTGGGGTGCTGGCCCCGCCCCAGGTGTCACGGTGCAGAGTTAGACAGCTGAATGCAATGGGGGTTCCCCCCCCCGAGGAGGAAGGGGAAATGGTGGGCCCAGGGGCCCTGCCCTCTTTTGTGCCCTGAGGGGTGGTTCCCGATGGAGGCGGGGCAGGCGCCCTTCTTGCGCTGCCCCAAAAGGGCACTCGGGACGGGGACGAGGGTGAGGCGGGCATCTGAGCATGGCCAGTGGCCAGGGCAGCCTGAGCGGGGATCCAGCCTACACTTCTGTCACTGAGCCTGTGCCAGAAGAAGTGACTCCGCAGCCTCCCCACGGCCCTGGCCCAGCGCCGGCTCTGGGGCCAGCCGCCCAGACTGCGGGCTGTGTTGCTGGAGCCATTTCTGAGTCCAAGGCAGAGCTCCCTGCAGCTCCAGCCCCCAGTGCCTCCAGCCGTGGGGCCAGTGTGGACAGCCAGGGCCTTGTCCCCTGCCAAGCCCCCCATCTGGTCCTGAGCCAAGCCCTGACCTGGCCCAGCCCATTGCCCTATTTCCAAGGGTCTCCACTCCCCACCCCCCCAGGATTTCCAGGGGTCTCCACCTCCCCACCCCCCCAGGAACTGCTCTGCTGGAGTGAGATCATTTCTTGGGGGGGGGGGGGGGGGGCAGGCCTGGCTGCTGCAAACAGCTGGGACCACTTCACGTCTGGCTTTGTTGACTTCATTGCTCAGCAAACAGGAGATAAATCTAAGTGCTAAGGCCCTGGCCGGTGCCAGAGACAAATGGATTCCATGTGAGCTGGGTAATGGAAGGGGCCAGCGAGGGGAGCGGGGCGGAGGGGGGCTGCAGAGCTGCCTCCATGTCGTAGGGAGGTTCCACAAAGATCCCAAAACCCCAGGGCCAGGCAGCCCCACCCTGCCTATGGGAAAAGCACCCCTCCATGGAACCACTTCCTCTCCCCATCCCACGCCCGGGCCTGGGCCTGGCCCCGTCTCACTGCTCCCTGCAACCCTCTCGGTCTTGCAATCGCAGCAACAGGAGGCAACTGAAAAATGATTTCTGTGTGCGGGAATGGAGCCAGCTCCGGGCCTCACCCTGCTCCTGAGACGTCTGGTGTTCTCCACCCCCTTCCTCGGGACTCTCATTTCCTGCCCCTAATCAGTTCCTTCTGCCCCTCGTAAGGGCCCCGCCCTGCTCCCCTAACCTCGGCAGGCGGCTTCAGCCCCATCGCCGTCTGCATGCCAGGGGCTCAGTCCCAGGCTGTGTGGCAGGATCTGACCCCCACGGCAGTGCCCAACCCTAAGGCTGCCAGGCCTCGCCTCCCCATACAGTGCCCAAGGGGGGCCTGGGCACCTCCCACAGCAGTGCCCCCACACCCGGCCACAGCACATCACAGGGCGCCCTGCCCCCTGAGTTCAGGGACAGGCACTTGGGGTTAATATCCCCCAGCCACGAGAGCCAGATGGGTTTGGGGGGACAGGACTTAGCTGGTAAAAGGCCGAACTTCGTGCATCAGCCCCCTTGCCCTCAAGGACCACATCCCACCCCTGGCGCTAAGGCAGCAGCTCCGGTTTTGCCATCGGTAGGAGGCTGTTACCCGCCCGCTGTGCCAGGGGGTTACGTTTCCAGCAACATCTCTTGGTCGCCCACCCGTGAGCTCATCACCGCCATTCTCCTTCCACGCTGCCAGCAGCAGGCGGGTATGCGAGGTGCCCTGGGGCCAGGCTGTGGCTGAGATCTCACCGTGGTTTGCCGAACACGGCGAGCAACCAGGAGTCAGCTGCTGGGTCTGCCAGGACCCTGCTGCTTCCCATGGCTGGCTGGGCATGCCAGGGACCGGGGGCTGGGCTGGGGTCAGTGTGTGGGCCTGCAGCCTGCCCAGGAGTGGGTGACACCCCCGGGCTGTCTCATCAGCCGCACCAGCCCTGTCCCGCTGAGGCTGGGTGTGAACGGGTTGGAGGGACAGGCACCAGCCAGCCAGGACAGCACTTCTGCAGCATCCATCTGTGTATGTGCATGTGCACAAGGGGAGCTGTGAGGGGGGCCCTGGGAGGCCATCACCCCACAGTGCCCCCCACTCCTGCAGCCCCCGCCCACCGCCACGGAGAGGGCGGAAAGAACCATGGCCGGGCGAGAGGTGTCTGCTTCCAATTAGCCCTGTTCCCTCCCGTCAGAGACAGGAACTGAGGAAACCTGAGCGCTCCCCTCCCCAGCATGGCCCCCTCGGTCCCCAGCCTGCACCCCTCCACCTCCTGTTCTCAACCCCCCATTTCTTCCCCTGTCCCCTCCTTGTCCCCTTCCTCTCCCTAGCCCTGCCCTGCCAGTGACCCTGGCATCAGAACGGGCCTTTGCCAGCTGGGCCAGAGACACCCCCAGGCTCTGCCAGCCACAACCCCCCCCCCCGGGGGTCCGGTCTGCCCATAGCTTCCCCCCCAGCCCAAGCCCCAGGATCTGCAGCACTGGTGATTTCCCTGTGGTCAGGGCTCACGGCGGCTGGTTCAGCCCTGCTTGGTCCTGTCCTGGCACACCCCATGCTCCTCAGCCCCCGCCCTTTCCCTGGCAAGGCATGCCTGGGTTCTTGGAACAGCCCTGGATGGCCGGGGTAGGGGGGACAGCTCCTGAGCTGTGCAGGGGGAGAAGGCGGGGAGGAGAAAAGGCCCCAGAGAGGAAGGGTGGGGAGCTGCCCAAGATCACCCTCACCCCTACACCAGTGGCCTCACTGGCTGTGCCTGGGTTGGGGTGCCCCCAAGGCTGCCTTCTGGAGCTCTGTGCCCCCTTTCCTCACCTGGCCTTCGGCTCGGGTTTATATGGCTCCTGTACTGGGACTTGGGCCCCCGGCTCACCCAGGGTCTCCTGAGAGTCTGGATGAACCCTTGGAGATTCAATAGCTCTGCTGGTGCCCCCCCAATCCTGCCCCACAGCCCTGGCCCTCTGTTCTCCAAAATCCTCGAAGCAGGCAGCTAGTACTGTTAGAGGATGGTTTCTGGCAGGGCCAAGAGCTACATTTGAACCCACATCCCTGGGGGCCTATCACCAATTCAGGAGCCCACTCGATCTCTCTTGAAATGTTATTGTCCTTAAGGCATCCCGGGATGCCTGCCAGCCACGGCTGTTCCCCAGTCCCCAGAACGTCTAGCTCTTGGAAGTGGTAAGAAGCGAGACGTGGGTCACAGCAATGAGCTGAACCTAAATCTCTCGCTAAGCCAGGCGCCTTCGCCAAGAAAGCTGTCTGGCGAGTGAGGGCAGAGCAGGGGCATTTGTACGCAATGAATAACTTCCTGCTGCTCGCAGAGCAACATCTGGGCTGGCACAGCTGGGGCCTTGGGTTTCCAGCTGTGGTCAGCTGCATAACCCAACCCCCTCATTATCTCCCCACACTGCCTGAGGAGGGCAGCCCAGCCCAGGCCACATGCTCAGTCGGAAGAAATGGCTGGTGGTGATAAACCTGCTGGCTGGGGCATCCCTGCAGCACTGTGCTCTGGGGCTGACCCCGGCAGGCGACCCCTGAAAGACTTTTGACTCATTATATGAACTGTGGTAGTGTCTACATCTGAGTCAGATCCTGGGGCACCTGTTGTGCTGGGCGCTGGGCTGCACTAACGTGGCTGAGTTCGAGGAATCTGTCGTGCGAGGCGCTGTGCTGACATGGCGGAGATCAGGGAATCTGGCGTGTGTGGCACTGTGCTGACGTGGCTGAGATCAGGGAATCTGGCGTGTGTGGCGCTGTGCTGACGTGGCTGACATTGGGGAATCTGGCGTGCGTGGCACTGTACTGACGTGGCTGAGATTGGGGAATCTGGTGTGCGTGGCACCGTGCTGACGTGGCTGAGATTGGGGAATCTGGCGTGCGTGGCACTGTGCTGACGTGGCTGAGATCGGGGAATCTGGCGTGCGAGGCGCTGTGCTGACGTGACTGAGATTGGGAAATCTGGTGTGCCAGGTGCTCTGCTGACGTGGCTGAGATCGGGGAATCTGGTGTGCCAGGTGCTGCCCAGGCCCTGGGTGTGGACTATTCCTTGCCTTGAAGAGTTCACAGGTGAATTGATCATTATCCCCATTTTACAGATGGGGAACAGCAGTCCGGAAGGAACGTTGAGTCTCTGCCATCAGTCACCCCAGCCATCACATGGGTAACAAGGGGCATGGGGACAGGTCCCAGGTTCCCAGATGCCTGAACCTTCCTCTCCTCACAAAACACCCCTCACCCTGACCCTGGCCTCCTGCCCCGTGGAAGGCCCCAAAGGGAGCTCTGGGCTCCCAGTGCTTTGCTTTCCTCTTGCGCCTGCTCTGCAGAGCTCAGGACTGCAGGGAGCAGAGCTCTGCTGCTGCCACTGGGCCCCCCGAGGATATGCATTGGGGGGGGCCCAAAATGCAGCCTGGGAGTAGCCCAGGACCTCAGCTCAGCTCTGCTCCCTGGGGCCAGATCTTGCCCTGAGTCGGGTTCACCCATAGGGCGATAAATCCTGAGCCTAAAGCAGCCCAGCCTCTCCCAGCTCCTGGATTCCCTCCGGGGCCCTGGATGCCAGAAGGTACCTGGCTGACGTGGGTTGGATGCTAGGGGTGCGTTGCTGGGAAGGCGCAAGTGGCTGCCTGTGACCTGCTAAGGACATTCCGGTCAGGCCCATCCGTCAATATTTGCCTCCTGGGTTCACCCAGGCTGGCTCTCGCTGAAGCAGGGTCTGTGTTCCCTGCGGGGTGAGTCACTGGCCTCTTGGGAAAGGGGGGGAGGGTAAAGAGCTGCCGGGCCCGTTGTCATTGTAGGGCTGCACAGGGGCTTTTTGTAGGGTTGCCGCTAAGAGCTGGGGCCATGCCGAGACACCCCGGTGCTCCCCGTGGCAGCCTGGCCCACCTACAGCCCCTGCCTCTGCGTCCCTCCTCCACGGCTCTGGCCCCCCTACACAGGCAGTCACAGGGAACTGGGCAAACCCCAAATTCTCTGTGCATGCCCCCCGTGTCCACACACACAGCCTCTCGCCCTGGCCTGCTATAAATGTCTCCTCCTGCCCCAGCCCCCCGCTCTGCCTGTGGGTTGCATCTTCAGAGGTGACACCACTTCCTGCCAGCTTGCCACTACCCAGCCCCCCACTGCATCCGCTTCTGCCCAGCTCTGCCTCCCACCCCGCACGGCGGCGCTGGTGAGGGTTTGCTGTGCTGCCCACAGTGGTGGAGAGGGGAGGACCCAGACCTAGTCCCAGCCTGGACCCTGCTCCCAGTAGCTAAAATCCAGACAGCACTGAAGAGGCAGGAGAGGGACTGGGGGCAGGGCTGGGAGTCAGGCCCCTTCCCCCATCCAGGGAGAATATTAGGTACTGCCTGGAGCGCTAGACCTGAAGGATTCGTGCCAGAAAGCCCTTGGATGCAGCCCCCTTGCGTATGGTGCGGGGCTGTAGAACTATTGGCCACGTCAGACTCCCCATGACGGGGCAGCTGAGTCAGTCTTTCCTGGGCTGGGAGCTCTGGGACTAGACAAACACCTGACGCCCACACAGAAAGTGACAGGGGCCGGATCAAAGCCCCCACCCCCGGCAGGAACCTGCCCACACGGCAGCCCCCGCTTCCTGGAAAGAGATCAACAGCTGCTGCACCAGCGGATGCCCCCCCTCTGCCGCCGCAGGTTCATGCCCTCTCGGGCTGAAGGAGGCCGCGCGTACCTTTCACTTCCACTGACCTAGGGCGAGTTCAGGCGAAGCTCCTGGGTGTCCGCAGTGGGGCCATGGAGCTGGTCAGTGGGGCACGGCAGTGCACACGGAGACACGAGCACACACACAGGCACACGTACATTCACACCTATCCACAGGGAGCACACACGGCTCCGGCTCACTGGCGCTCGCTCAGGAGTGCTGCACTATGGGGTGGGAGGCGTGCAGCTGGAGTGAGGGAAGGGAGCAGGGACAGCTCAGGGGGGCTGCTGGGAACGGAAGCCACCATCTGCAGCAGTTCAGGGAAAGAGGAACTCGTGTACATGGTGCAAGTGAACGGAGCCTAGAAAACCACCCCCGACTCATCACCCGTTTCTCATCCAGACGGAAAGCCCCGAACTGCTGGACGGCTCGGCCTGAGAGCTCCATGCACTGGAGATCTGGAGAGTGGGGGGAGCGCTTCCCTAGCTGCCGTGTTCACAGGCTCCCAAATCCATCCATGAAGAGCCTCCAAGAGCTGCTTTATCACTGTCTGCACTAGGGGAGCTCCTCCCTCGGTCTCAACCGAGATCAGGGCCCCCTCTCACCGGGCACTGCCCAGATCCTGGACAAGATCAGGGCCCCACCATGCTGGGCACTGACTAGACCCCAGGCAAGATCAGAGCCCTTTTGTGGCCGGCACTGCCTAGATGCTGAGGAAGATCAGGGCTCCACTGTGTCAGGTGCTGCCCAGAGAGATCAGGGTCCCCAGGTGCCACCTAGATCAGGAGAGAGACAGACTGACTAGACATAGTTACTATCTCCGGCCCAGAGACCCAGCGAGTCTGGGACAGAACTAGGATTTAGAGCCTGGTCTCCAGAGTTCGGGCCGCCTCGCCTTCTCTGGGCACCCTCATACTTATATGCCTCCCTAGGGACATGGGGAGAAGCGGTGCCTTGCAAGATGGAAAGCCACCAGGGCATGGACTGCAGGTAGCTCCCCTGCCTGGGAGCTCAGCTGGCCCTGCCTCGTGCCCCTGGGGAAGTGTGGGGCCTGGTCTCTCCCTATGCCAGGCTCCATCCTGTGTCGTGGATGCTGATGGGATCCCGTCCCCCAGGGAAGGGGCTAGGGGCTCCGTCCAGCCTGTGTTCAGGACCTGGGAGACACAGACATCCCAGCTGGCAGTGGGGGGCTCAGGCACAGCAGGGCTGTGGAGGGGCCAGTAGGTGAGTCACCAGGACTCAGCTGTGCCAGGGACTTTCCATCCCACCCCCTCACCCCCAGCAGCCACAGAGCTCATCCGCCTCCCACTGGATCTCTCTGCCAGCATCCTGGCCTAGGAAACCCTGGCTGCGCAACAGCCCCTTCGGTTCCACCCCCACCACCCACTAGCGCTGCCAGGCAGAGACTGGAGGGGGGAGGGAACCCTTTCCTGGCTGCAGGAGACAGACAGACAGACAGGGAGGAAGAGTGGCTGTCACCCTGTAGTTGAGTGGGCCACCCTCGATCCCCTGCTGCCCTGTGGGGTTCTGGGCTGGCACCCAGCAGAGAGGCACATCCATGGAGACTCGGGTTTCTGCGCCTTCCCCTAGCCCCTCCTGATGTGAGTTAGGGGACACTGACCACTCCCAGCTGCTCGGCTGTGAGCCCAGGGGAATAAACCTGCCAGGGAGAGTTACTGGGGGAGATGGGGCAGGAGGTTCCCGGCCCAGCAGGGCAGAGGGCCAAGAGGCTGATTTTCAAAGCAGTGCCAAGGAGAAGGAACACAGCCTTTGGCCGTGGGCTGCTCGGTGGCTGAGGCAAAGGAGGGTGGGGGGAGTTGGGTGCCAGGGCAGAGGGAGCAGGTGTGGACCCTGGCAGGAAAGAAGGGGCGCAGGTAACACTGCTCAGGCCCAGGATAACAGGGCCAGGAACAGGCAGTTGGGACAATTACCACTAACTGGAGACTCCAGTGGGGGGAGGAGACTGAGGGGGGCTCCCGGGCTGAGCCCGTCTGTGACTAGTCCCATTGGCTGAGACGGGCAGGGTGAGCTCAGATCCTGGGGGGGAAGGGGGGAGATGCTCCATGGGCACCAATGGGATCAGCGGGGTACTGAAGCTGTCCCTCCCACCTGTTCCCCCAGACACTGGGGTCTCCCTTGGGTCCAACCCACCCCGAGAGTTCGGATCAGTCCCTGGGGTGGGATTGGGGCTCACCTGCACCTCCAGGCCCAGATTATGCTGGGCCCCATCCCAGGGGTAATGGTGCTGACTGCCAACACAGGCTGGGGCAGTTAGACCCAGGCCTTCTCGGCCCTACCAGCTCTCCTGGCCTGCTGGAAACACGACCGAGCCGCCTTTCCCAGGTACCCGCTCCCCCTTGGGTAACCTGCAGGAGGTTTCAAAGAAAATCCTGCTGTGATTTTCCAGCCTTCTGAGGAGAATTTGGTGCTGTCAGCATGGTGGGTGAACCGTCTCTGTGATCTACTGCTGACTCGGAGCTAAGCCCATGGAACCTGCTTCCCCTTTCTGCGTGCCAAGCAATAGCCGCTGAGCGCGCCCAACTGACCCCACGGGCAAGCCCTCCCTTCAGCCCACATCTTCCTTTGGGACGGACACCACACAGCCCAAAACCCAGGCTGGTACCGTTCCCCCCAGCCAGTGCCCCACACCCAGGGCATCCAATGCCTGTAAAGCTCCCTGTCGGGGGTGCGATGTCACAGGGGACATGACGGGCACTGACCAGCCCTGCACAGCCAGAAAAACCAGCCAGTGCCTATGAATGGCTACTGGGTGTATTATGGTAGCGTCTGCAGACTCCCACTGAGATCAGAAACCCCTCGCCCCATTGTGCCAGGCGCAAATCGGGGGGACCCATGGTGCCAGGCGCTGCCCAGACCCCAGTTGAGATCAGAAACGCCTCGCCCCATTGTGCCAGGCGCAGATCGGGGGGACCCATTGTGCCAGGCGCTGCCCAGACCCCATTCGGGGTCAAGGACCCCTCGCTCCATTGTGCCCGGCGCTGCCATATCCCGGTAAGGATCAGGAGGTCCCGTGGTGCCAGGCGCTGCCCAGGCTCAGGGGACATGGTCCCTTGCCCCCAGGGCTCCCGCAGCCCCACGGATCCATTCTCCCCTTTAGCGGATCGGGCGACGCAGCCCGGAGGACGGGGAATCCCCCCCAGGGGCGGGGCGGAACCCAGGCGACCGGAGTCCCCTAGCTCCGCTCAACCAATGAGACCCTGTTGGGGCGGGGCCTGGCCGGGCCGTGCTGTGCCGTGCGGGGGACTGCTCCCTGCCCGCTCCTGGAGCGGGGCGAACCGGCTCCTCCCCGCCGCCGCACGTGTGGACAACAAGCGGCGGAGCCAGAGCGGAGCAGAACCGGATCGGGGCAGAACTCGCGGCCGGTAAGAAACCCGCTACTCCCAGCTGTACAGCGCCGAGCACACTGGGGTCCTGCTCCCTGGGCACTGCCCGTCTGGCGCCCTGCCGGGAGGCCAGCGGGGCCGGGCCCTTTTCCCAGATCCGGGGTGTGACTTGGCTGAACCCAGGCCAAGTCAGTCTCCCGTCCCGCCTCCTCCCTGGCGCGGCACCGGTCTGGGGGGCGTGGCCGGGGCACCGCTGGAAAGCTGCAGTGTCCTCCCCAGAGGTGGCTGCCCGTTGGTAGCAGTCGGGGCAGAGGCTTGGGCATGGAGTTTGGTTGCAACCCCTGTGCGCAGCCCTTGGGGCCGAAGGAGACATGTGAGGGCAGGTGAGCCCGTGTGCACCCGTGTTAATGCACACGCATGTTCCACGCTTCTCAGGCCTGTTGCATGGATCCTGCGCCAGATGCAGGAGGCACGTGACCGTTGATCATTTGGGGCACAAAGTAAAGGTTCTAGCTGGGTGCAGCCCCGGGGGGGCATGGTGTGGCATATAAACCCTGGCAGAGATTGGGGCAGGGTGACCCGGCATGGCCCCCGCATGCATCACCTTCACCGCCGGGCCCTGTTAGCGAGCGCTGCCTGGGACCACAGGCAGGAACTGGGCACCAGACGTGGCCTGAGTTTCTGCCCAGTCCGTGGCCGGGGGCTCTGCTGTTCCTGTGGGGTGACCTGGGGTCACCTTGCTATGTCCAGACAGCAGCTGACCTCCCTGCCCTAGGCTTTGGGCTGCCTCCCAGCCTGGGCGCTGCACCTCCACCCCTATTTGGCGTTTCCGGCTCCTCTCTCCCCTTTTCTGTAAGCCCCCATTTCTCCCTCCCATCCACGCTGGGTCCCAGGACTATGCACTCTCTGAGCCATTCCAGGATGCCCAGGGGTCATGGGCCAGGGGCAGGCCCTTAGTTCCCATGGCTTTTGGGGCAGGCCCATTGGGAGAGCCACGCCTGGGCCAATCCAGTTCCATTGGCCTCAGCCTGGCAGGAAAACCGCAGTGGGTGAGGTGGGTTAACCAAATAAATCAGGCCCTTCCCTCAGTCTGGGGGCTGACCCTGCTGTGCCTCACCCTGGCTCTGGGGTGGTGAGTGCCCACCTGAGCCAGGATCCTGGCCACGGGCCACCCACAGGCTCTGCAGAGCCAGCCCAGCTCCCACGGAGAGACCGGGCCTCACAGGGCAGGCAGAGTGTCTCTGCATGGGGGGTAGCCGGGTACAGACCACCAAATGGCTGTTGCTACCAGGAATAAAGTGGCGGGTAGAGCGTTTTGCCAGAGGGAGGGCAGCTTGCTGAGGTGGGCTGGGGCCATAGGCTGGGGGGAGGGGTTTGCTGGGGGGGGGGGGGCCCAGGCTGGGGGGCGGGGGTTGCGGGGGGGGGCTGGGTCCATAGGCTGGGCCATGGGCTGGGGAGGTGGGCTGGGACTGGGTCTTTGCAGCTGAGGAACTCTGCCACTCACCCCAAAGGACCCCTGCCAGGTCGCACCCAGCTGGGAGTGCGGGGGACAGGACTCTTGGCTCTGGGGGGTGCAGTGGGAGCCATTTTGCTGGCTCTGCTTTTTCAGGCTTCTGTCCCGCAGCAATCCAGGACAGACAGTCTGAGTGGACACTCGCCTCCCCAGGCCCCTACTTCCCAGCTCAGTGAAGTCACCCCCAGGCGCCTGCCCCGGCTGCACAGGAAGCCTCTTCACGCCGATCGGCTCCGTAACAATGCTGCCCTTCAGGGCTCTGGGAGCGGGGGCAGTCATGGGGTGAATGTGACTCAGTGGGGCTGGGGGGGGAGGAGCCAGGAATCAATGCTGCAGTCCAGCTGGCTCAGCCAGGGGGCTGTTCACTGCAGGGTGCTGGCCCTGATCCAGCCCTTTTGTGTGATGAGCTGGGTGGCCTCAGACCAGGGCCTAGAGAAGAAAGGGGATAAAATGCCCTTGATCCAGCTCCTTAGCAGAGTGCTCCATGGGGCCTGTTCTCTAGGGACCGGAAGGGCTGTGGAGACCAGACTAGGCCAGGATGTGGCCGGATTATGTGGACACAGTGGTTAAAGTATAATTTGATGGGCCCTGGAACACTCCTAATCTCCGGGCCCCTTCCCGTATTGTCTGGGCCCTCTTCATGCATGTGCGGGCTCCAGCCCAGGTAGGCATTTGCAACCACTTCTCAGTACCGCATGCATCGGTTATTGCACCATAAAAATATTTATAATTGTAAACGGCGTTTATAGCAATTGTCACAAACTAGCAAACACTGCTTAACACAGTGAGTATTGTGATTAACAACGGTGGGGCGTAGGACCTGCCAGCAGACAGGGCAGGGCAGAACATGCGTTTCGCTGGATTTTTCTACTTTTAGGGGCCCCAGAACTCTGGCTCCTCAAATTTGTGGGCCCCGGAACTGCGTTCTGGTGCGTTCCCCTGACTTTAACCTCTGTGTGGACATGACATTCTCCCCACACAGGGCAGGGGGGCCCTAACAGACCCATGGGCTTTAGCAATCAGGGAGGTGGCCCCATGTTATGGAAAGAGAGCAGTCTTCGTCCTTCCGACCCTCCAACCCCTCCCCCCGTCCTGGCTGGTGTGGGGCTGGGCCAGGGCTGTCTGCTACCAGCTGTCCCCTCCCCACATTAAACAGTGCAGGGGCTGGCATAGAGAAGGGTGTGGCGGCCGCTTGCCAGCTGGTGACCTGGGCCCATCCTGTCCCAACCGCCCTCGCTCTGCCCCGTTCTTTGATGCCACCCGCTAGGCCTCTCATGCGCCTTCTTGGGTGGCACAGCTCCAGACTGGTGCAGGGGAGCCTGCAGCCTCCAGGCGAAGGGCAGGGGCACACCCTTGGACTCCTCCCTGGTTACTCATGGCTGGAGGAGACCCTGGTGCCCTCAATCCAGCAGCCTGACCCACTGCGTCCCTGTGGGTCTCTGACCCAGGCTGGGGTGGGGGGAAGGGCACACACCAGTGGGGCCGGGAATAGGGACCCTGAGCACCCAGGCCGCCGGGGACTGAGCCACCCAGGGACCACAGACCATCGGAGAGATGGTGCACGGCGCTGGCTAGGGCAGCAGAGGGCAGAACCCCAGTTGCTGGGTGGGTCATGGCAGAGCCAGGCAGGCAGCTTGGCGCAGGGACCCTGCCCCGCAGGTGGCTGGATCTGCTGGGCAGTGGAACCAGTTGCCTGGGGGCAGACAGGGAAGGGCAGTGGGAGGCTGGGCGCCAGGGCCCGTCAGTGGGCCCCCAGACATGGGCGGCTGTGCTGGGGCCACTCTTGCTGTAATTACAGGTCCAGCACACAGGCGGCCTTTATTGCTATTTGTCTAATTTTCCTGCCTGGGGCATGATGTGGGGAGGGAGGAGCCTCTGCACCAGATCTCCCCTGCTCCCAGTCTGTGGGGCCCTGGCATATGCCAGCAAGGTGGGGGACTTCATCGGGCTGGCGCTTTCCAGGGGAGCGGTCATCAGCTTGTGTCCTGGCCACTCGGCACTTTACGTAGAACACGGTTCCGAGAGAAACTCACACCTCCAGCACTGAGAGCAGGGAAATGGCGGGGGAAGGAAAGGAGAAACGTCCGCCTGAACCACCTCGCTCCTTAGAGCCAGATCGGCCTGAGCCAACTCACCGGCTGCTTGCAGCTCCCCTAGTCTGGCCGGCTTAGGTCAGAGAGGAAACAGGATTGAAATATGAACATGATCTCCCAGGGAATGTGTGTGTGTGCACGGCTCTGCGTACATGGTGGGTGTGCGTACGTGCACGGGTCTATGTGTGTGGTGTGTGTGTACAGCCGAGTCACACTCTGCCTGTTGTTTCATGGATGTGTCTGCATGTCGGGGTTTGTGTGTGCCCTCGTGCCTCTCTGGGTGTGCACATCATCCGTCTTGCCTGTTGGGTGTGCAGGCCAGGCTCTGCAGGTGCCCACATTTGCCACTCTGCCACTAGTGCCCTTCGGCCTGTAGCCCTGGGGGAGGTGTGCACTCATGCTCCTGTGGCTCCCGGGCTGGGTGCAGGGCTCCTCACCCAACCATTCAGCACAACAGGTTGTGCAAGAGAGTACCGGCCGCTGCAGTGGTTAGAGCAACATGCTGACTTCTCCTGGGTGCTGGGAGGGCGCCCCATGCCACACAAACGTGTGCTCCGGCACCCCAGCTGGCTGGTGCACACATTCACACCTAGCCCTCCTCCCTCCAGGTTTACACACTCGCGCTTTGCACACTTTCATTTTCTTCCCCCCTTCTCTGATTTCCCCCCCCCCCAACCTCGGTGACTCACCAGCCCAGAGCTCGGGGCTGGGACGTGCCTGGATAAGATTCTGGGCTCTCACCCTAAGGCGCCCTGGGTTGGGACACAATTCCCAGGAAGGTGTCCCCCCCCACTCCCTGTGCGGATGGCCTGTCAGGCCACGTGGCAGAAGGTTGCTCATCCCTCCTGCTCCACATGAGTCATGTTGGCCACCCGGCTCAGTTGTGTGCGTGTACATGTGTGTGTGTGCAAGTGTGTGTGTGCAGCTCTGCGCGCGCGCATGGCTCAGCGTGAAGGAGGGATACAGGGTACATGTAACTGGATCCTGATGCACCAGCCCCAAGTCTCCGCCTGGCAGGCCCTGCAGCTCGGATTGTAAGGAGTGGCTGACGGTGTGGCGGGGAGGGGTAGGGCTGGGCTCTGGAGTGAGGGGCGATGGCGGAGCTGGGGATGGGGGAAGCTGACCCAATGCTTGCCTGACACTCCCAGCCCTTCATCGTCTGGAGCCCCGGGTGTTTCCTGTCTGGGCAGAACTCTGCCCTGGGAACCCTGAGGAGTGCAGGGGCCTGCTTGGCATGGCTGGGGCCTGGCTCTGGCCTGGGGCCTGCAGCTGATTGCCCTGGCTGCTCACTGCGGATGGGGGCTGTCTCTGGCTGACGGCCCAAGCCAGGCAGGACAGGCCCCTTCCCCTCTAGCTGGCCCATCTCTGACTCAGGCCTTCCCAGGCACAGAGACCCATAGACACTCTGGACCTGCTGTCCTGCCCCACTCATGGCTGCTGCTGGGGGATCCCGGCTATTGACGGAGCTGTGACAGTGGGGCTGGAGGGATCCTGCCCCAGAGAGCTTTGCCCACCCCCGGCTCGTGCTGCTAAGCCAGCTGCACGCCAGGAGCTGGTCTGGTTCGGCTGCTCTTGAGGTGCTGCCCAGGGCTGGTGGCCCGTGAGTGTGTGTCGGGTGCTGTGGGCCCCTTGCTGTGTCTCCTGTGGCTGCTTAGCAGAGGGCATGGGGCGGGAGCCAGCTCAGAGCTGGCAGGGCCTGGCCTGGCCGTGGTTCCTGAGTGCCTGGGATTAAGGCTAAACCCGACCAAAGATAGCCCCTAAAGCTGCGTGGGCTGGGCAGCAGGGGGCCTCTGGGCTGCCCTTCCTGGGGGGGCAACCAGGTCACGCCCACTCCTGCACAAGTGTGGTGCTGAGGAGCTGGAGGGAACTTTGTCTGGGAAATGCCCCCTCTCCAGCCCCCGCGTCCTGCCTGACCCAGAGACCTGAGGAGCCGCTCCTGGGTTGACCTGCAGCTAGGGAAGGGGCTGGGGGTCTTGCCCCACTGCCTGCAATGGAGAGCTGCGCGGGGACATACGGAGCCCTCCCCTGAATGCAGCCCCACAGGCTGGCTTGGCCGTAGCCTGTCTCGCCTGCTCCATGGTTTCTCATCCTAACAAATTCTGCCCTGATCCCCCTGCCCCGGGAGCTGGGGGGCAGGAATGACGCCCGTGCCAGAGCAGGAAGGGCCCTGCTGTTCTAGAGCAGAGGAAGTGTGGCCCAGGGTTCAGACCAGAGGCTGGGACCCGAGAGAGCCCCTTGCAGTCTCCCCGTGTGACTGGGGGCCAGTCCCAGCCTCTCGGGTCTGGCAGGCTGCCCTCTGGGGCACAGGGCACCCATCCACAGTAATGTGAGCAGACAATGGGATAGATTGGAAGGGGACAATTCTGGATTATTTCATGTGTGATAGTGGTAGGGGTCAGTGCCCCCAGCGCAAGATGCTGCCCGTATCAGTCATATGACGTTGGTCCTATGTGCACAGCACATAGAGAAAGGAGAGAAACATCACAGCCTGCTTGCTGGGAGGCTGCAGTGTAATGTGAGTTTATTGCTTCGAATTCAGAGCAAGGCACCCAGGAACCCAAAGCAGAGAGAGAGAAAACAGGCTGCTCCTTGGGGGAGCCCAGCCCCATTCCTCCCACCTACCTTGATCCAGGCTGGCTCTGCTGGCACGCTTTGCCACAGAGCCCCATAGCTGCCAAGGAGGACCAGCCCCCGCACCCCAAAGAGACAGCTGGCAGTTCCAGCACCATCCAGGGCGCCCGTGGTCCCTGCCCAGGAGAACTTGCTGCCAACAGTGCAATAGGGGCATCCCTACAACCTGAGCCTCTCCCATGGGGGGAGGGTCATCCCCTTCCTCTCTCACCCCAGGGATCCCCCCAGTATGTCTGCAGCCTCGACAACAACCCCATTGCCCCACCTGTCCCGTGTGTTGCTTCCAAGGGAGAATTTGTCTTTGATTTTCCTCCAAGCCTCCCCAGCCCCATCTGACAACTGGGCAGCCGTGGGGCGTGTGCTCCCCCACAGCTCCTGGCAGAGGGAAGGTTGGGTGCATGTGGCAGAGAGGGCTGGGGGGTTGCTAGAGAAAGGGGGTGCTCATGTCTCAGAAATGGGGAGTATGGAAGGATGTTGATGCCAGGCATCCTCACAGCTGTCAGGGTTTTCCCCCATTCTATGCAAATTTGAGGGGTCATTTTTGTACATATTTGCATAACAAGCTGCTGGCACTCAGGCCTGGGGCTGGATGGGCACCTGAGCATGTTGGTTGTGCAGGGAGGGGGGTGGAGCAATCCTGGGGGGGCAGTGGGTGGGTGCAGAGTGTGTCGGGAGGTTGGGGTGCTGAAGCCCAGGGAGAAGGGAGGTGGGAGGGGGGCAGGAGAACAGGGCCTGGGAGGGAGGGAAGTGGGGGGTAGGCGGGCAGGGTCCTGGTGTGGGGGGGGAGAGTCCGGCGTAGCTGGTTGTATGGGGGTCCCCGGCCAATACGGCCCCCCCCTCCCCCCGTTCTGGCAGCGCCGTGCGCTCCGGCCAAGCCCCGCCCGAGTGAGCGGTTCGCGGGCAGGGCAGGGTTAACCCCATCGGGGCGCGGGTTCGGGCTCCGGTCCCGGCACAGAGCCGGCCGGGCGGGGGGACTCGTGGGGGGCCCGGCCAGGCTCCTCCCGCCGGGGGCGCAGCCAGCGAGGCCAGCCCCAGACGGAGGGAGCGAGCCCAGGTGACGAGTCTCCCGCGCCTGGCTCGGGCCGGGCCCGCTCGGGGGCGGGGCGGGAGCCCGAGCCGAGCCGAGCCGAGCCGTAAGTACCGGGGGAGCGGGGCGCGCCTGGAGCCCCCTTTGTTCTCCGCGCGGGCCGGGGAGCCCGCTCCGGCGGGGGGCTGGGTCTCCGTGCGGCGGGGCCGAGCCCACGTTTGCAGCCGCCCCGGGAGGGGGCTGGAGGCTGGGGCGGTTGCAAAGCAGGCTCCGCTCCCCCCCCACCCCGGTGCCCCCCGCTGCAGCCGGCGCTGGCTGATGGGGGAGCCTCTCCCTGGGGGGAGGGCGCGCCCCCCCCGCACTGGGAAACCGTGGGGAGGGGGGCTGGGCGGCCCGGCCCCACGCGCGGGGAGGGAGGCGCACCCACAGCGTTTCCCCCCCCCGCCCCTCCGTCCCAGCGGGGCAGCTTCACTCCCTTCCCGGCCGGGGGCGGGTGCCCGGCCGGTGCCCCTAATGGGCAGGGCTTCCCCGAGCTCTTCCCGGCTGGCCACTGGCGTGGCAGGGGACAGTGAGACAAGTTTGCTGGGGCTCAGCCCTTGGTTCCCCGGGGGAATCTCCCAGCGGGGGTGCGATGGGGCCACCCCCTCCAGGGCCTGCAGGCTGCCAGTCCAGCCCCCCACCACTGCCAGATCCAAGTAAGGGACCTGCTGTGTCGCACCCGTGACCCCCATGATCTTTTGGGGCCGACCCCCTTTATTCTCTCTGCGGAGCTGGGGGGCTGGCCAAATCCATAGGGCCTCCCACCCCGTCTCCACCTGGCAGGAGCTCCTCGTTGGGTGACCACCCTCCAGCACCTAGCCCTTGCCACGGCCCCCCGCCACCCTTTGGGACAAGTCTCCGGGGAGGCCACGCGCACAAGTGAACATTAGGAGACCCTTCCAGGAGCTGCTGCTAGGCCCCTCCAGTGCCCCTCTGGCACGGTGCCCACTCCTGGTCTCTGCCCAAACCCCTCGTCCCAGGGGTGCCCACAGCTGAACCAGGCAGATGTTCCTCTCCTCTCCTGACCCTGAGCAGGCTGGTCCCTGGACCCCTTCCCCGTGGGTGCCATTAAGCCCCCAGGGCTGCACCGGCAGGTCACTGTGTTGTGCTGGGGAGTCCTCTCTCGCGGGGGCCTACGGGGGGGGGGTCTGGCAGAGAGGAATCAGAGACGTTGGCTGGTTCAGAGGAATGGGAAGCCTGGAAGAGAACCTGGCTCCCAGCCCCCCTGCTCCAGCCACTAGACCTCATTCCTTCATGGCTCTGCTTTAGCATGAGGAATTCAAAGACGCAGCTATTGTTGTTTCAGGATTTTGGTCTGAGTCATCTCAGCCCTGTGGTGCACACCGCTAGCTCCGCTCCGGGAGCTGTAACGCTGGTGAGAAGTGTTCCACTGTATCTGCTCGCCTGGCTCCCCCTGGGCCAGGTGAGACCGAGAGTGGCGGAGGTGCTAAGGGAGGCCGAGGGGTGCATAGATGAGACTTTCTGGGACATGCCCCCTCGACTGCCAGCCTCAGTTCTGTTCAGCCAAGGTGAAAGTCTGGGGGAGGGCAAGTGGAGCGAAGGGAAGTGATCCCCTCCTTCCAGAGGATGGCAGGGAGCCCTCTCGCACTGCAGCAAGACATCTAGACAGAAGTGTGCAGTGCTGTGGAAGAGCTGGTGGTCATGGCACACGAAGGTCCCAGTGACTTAGGGAAAGGCAGGAGGGAGCTCCTGGAGGCCAAATACAGGTGGCTGGGGGGGGGGGGGGGGTGATTAAAGTCCAAGATCTCCATGGTAGTGTTCTGGGAAACAATTCCAGCTCCATGGCGGGGCCAGTTGGACAGGCAGAGCTTCCAGGTCTGCGGTGTGCAGATGATGGGATGGTTTGGGGAGGCAGGGCCCAAGTTTATTAGTAATGTGGGATTTCTGGGGGACAGGAGGAGCCGATACAGGAAGGATGGGCTGTGTCTACACCAGAATAGAGGCAGATTGCTGGCACGTCCAGTTAAAAAGGTTGTTGAGGAGTTTTAAATTAAGGGCTGACGGAAAGCCAGTGGATGCCCGGGAGAGCACAGCTTGGACAGATACATCCCTGAGGGGAGGGTTTAATAAAGGGAATGCTCTGTACCTAGCGAAGAAGAGAGGACAGAAGCTGATAAAGAGCAGGTAGGATGTGAAGAGAAGCAGTCAAAAGGAGGGACATTCAGTTACATCACAGGAAGGCAGACCGCTAGCTAGAGACAAGGCTGGTACATGCCGGTACACACATTTTAGAAGTCTGGGTGGATCAATCTGAGAGCCTGGTATTAAATAATACAACAGACATCACAGACACTGGGCAGAATGATGCTAATCAGGGTACAAAATACCTAGGGCCAACAGAGTAGGTTGTGCTTGTGTGGGAGTGGCGCCGTATGGGGAAGAAAGCATCGAGTCAAATATAGTAAAAATCTTAACTGAATCAAACTGTGCCATAGCAGTTCCATGGATAGAGTCCCAGGCTTGAAAAGTAAGAGTGGAGCCGTGGATATGCTGTGACCACCAGGGTGGGGATTGTGAAATGGTCAGGGACAGTAGAGTTGCTCCAAAACTAGAAAACCCAATAATAATGGGGAATTTCAGCTCTTCCTGTATTGGTTCATGTCACTGCAGGACGGGATGCAGAGAGAAAGCTTCTAGGTGCCATTAATGCCTGTCTCTTGGAGCAGCTAGTCCTGGAACATGCAAGGGGAGTGGCAATTAATTCTTGATTTAGTCGTAAGCTGGGCACAGGATCAGATTCAAGACATGAACATAACTGAACTTCTTGGTAATAGTGGGCATAAGGTAATTAAATTTAGCATCCTTTAGAGGGGGAAATACCCCCGAAAACCCACCACAGCAGCATTTAACTTCAAAAAGAGGAAGTCCATGACAATGAGGATGCTAGTTAAATTGAAATTAAAAGGAACAGTCCCAAGCGTGAAATACCTGCAAGCTGCATGGAAACTTTTAAAAATCACATGATAAAGGCTCAAACTAGGTACATATGCCCCAGTAAAAAATAGTAAGAGGGCCAGAGAAATGCCAGTGGCTGAACACCAATGTAAAAGGGGCAGTTAGAAGCAAAAAGGCATCTTTAAAAATTGGAAGTCAGTTCCTACCAGGAAAATGGAAAGGAGCATGGATTCTGACCAGTCAAGTGTCATTAACTGACAGCAGGGTTTTTAAGGGCATCAGAAGCAGGAAGTCTGCCAGCTGATCAGTGGGGCCCCTTCCTGAACGAGGTGTGAAGCAGCTGTCAAGGAAGCTGAGGCCATGCAGAGAACCTGGATGAATTCTTTGCGTGGGTCTTGGCTGCAGAGGAGTGAGGGCGGCTCCCAACCTGAGCCGTTCTTTAGGGGGCCGATCTGAGGAGCTGTCCCAGACTGAGGCCTCAGTAGCGACGGGTTTGGACCAATGTGATCAGTTAAGCAGTCAGACGTCACCAGGGCCAGTTGGGATTCACTGAGGAGTTAACTCGGATGTGAAATTGCAGAACCACTAACCAGAGGTGTAGCCAGAGCTGATTTTTTGGCGGGCCTGTGGTTGACACGGGTGGGCACAAGTCTCGTGTCACAAGTGAAACAGAGGCTGATAAAACTGTGGGATGACTTGCTTAAAATATGAATAAAGCCACTGCTACTAATGTGGGGTGTGACCTCTTGCTTCAGTCAGCCTGGAAGGGAGCAAATGTGATGCTGATTTGGGTGGTTCGGTTTTTTAAAAAAAAGGCTACAGGGGTGACCCTGTCAATTCCAGGCCGGTAAGCCCAGCAGTTGTACCAGGCAAATAGGATGAGACTAGTAAAGAACAGAATTGTAATTCTCTGGCACGTGTATGCGTACAGTATGTTGAGGAACAGCTAAGATGGTTTTTGTAAACGGAAATCATGCCTCACCAATCTATTAGAGCAGGGGTTCTCAGCCTTTTAAGGGTTGCAACACAGCTGGGAGCCTTCCCAGCTGTGTGCGACACACCAACCCCCCCATGTCCTAGCCCCACCTCTCCCCCAATCCCCGCATCTGCCCCCCCACTCTGCATCCTAGCCCTGCAGCCCACATTTCCTTTCCCCAGCTCAACCCCCACATCTCTCCGCTTCCCCAGCCCGACCCCCATGTCTCTCCCCTTCTCCCCAGTCTGATCCCCACATCTCTCCCCTTCTCCCCAGTCCGACCCCCGCGTCTCTCTCCTTCTCCCCAGCCCGACCCCCGCGTCTCTCCCCTTCTCCCCAGCCCGACCCCCGCGTCTCTCCCCTTCTCCTCAGCCCGACCCCCGCGTCTCTCCCCTTCTCCCCAGCCTGAACCCCACATCTCTCCCCTTCTCCTCAGCCCAACCCCGCATCTCTCCCCTTCTCCCCAATCTGAACCCCACATCTCTGCCCAGCCGGCCCCTCGCATCTCTCGCCTTCTCCCCAGCCCGACTCTGCGTCTCTCCCCAGCCTGACCCCCACATCTCTCGCCTTCTCCCCAGCCCGACTCTGCGTCTCTCTCCTCTCCACTTGTGCATGGCTGCTCAGGCTGGCCCAGAGTGCTGAGCACAGAGTTGGCTGCCAGATGTGCACCAGATGGGAGCCCCTGCTGTGGGGACGGGACCAACGCCAGGACAGGAAGGTACGGTAGCAAAGGCAAACAAGTGCCCCCAGGCATCCGTTGGAAACGCCTTTCTGCTCCCAGCTGACTCCCCATCCTCAGCTCGGGAATGGCATCGCCTTGGGAAATGCACTGTGGCAGGGAGAACGGTGAGCGGTCCTTTGTGAGCCAACTGCATCTCTGTCCCCAACGAGAACTGGGGGCTGCAGGGTGACGTTACACAGGAGGTTCCTTAGCCCGCTGCCTCCTTTCCCTGCCCAGTGCCCAGCTGCGTGGCGGCTGCCCAGCAGTGGTATGGACCTACTGACAGTGTAGAGTGCAGGACAGATAGACAAGTGCCAGGTGGGGAGGACGGTGGGAGATGGACAGAGAGGGGGGGGCAGACTGGTAGAAGGAGGGATGGATAAGGATAGTCAAGAGGCCAGCCTGATGTCTCTATGGTTTGACTCCCCTCTCCTCTGCCTCTGCCCCCAGGTGCACCTGTCTCCAACTCCTGAATGGGCGTGACGGTGCCATGGGCCGTGTCCCGTGACGTGGCTCTGTGACCAGGGTGGCCTGTGGGCAGCCATGGGGAGCATCTACAAGGAGTACTTCAACTCGGAGAAGATCCGGGAGCACTACAACTACACCAAGGAGCTGACGGCGAGCCGGGAGGCCTCAGGACTCAGCGCCATCTCCATCATCGTCATCATGCTGTGCTGCTTCATTGTGCTGGAGAACTTGCTGGTGCTGCTCTCTGTCTACCGCAACAAAAAGTTCCACTCAGCCATGTTCATCTTCATCGGCAACTTGGCCTTCTCCGACCTGCTGACTGGCCTGGCCTTCATCGCCAACGTCCTGCTCTCGGGCAGCAAGACCTTCAAGCTGACGCCGGTGCAGTGGTTCGTGCGGGAGGGCACGGCCTTCGCCACGCTGGCAGCCTCGGTCCTCAGCTTGCTGGCCATCGCCATCGAGCGGCACGTGGCCATCACCCAGGTGAAGATATATACCAATGACAAGAACTGCCGCATGGTGCTGCTGATCGGGGCCTGCTGGGTGATATCAGCCACCATCGGGGGCCTGCCCATCATGGGCTGGAATTGCATCGGTCTCCTGGAAGACTGCTCCACTGTCCTGCCGCTCTACTCCAAGCGCTACATCCTCTTCGTCGTCACCGTCTTCACCCTCATCCTGCTCTCCATTGTGGTGCTGTACGGCCGCATCTACTGCATCGTCCGCTCCAGCCACGCCGAGATCGCCAGCGCACACACCCTGGCCCTGCTCAAGACAGTCACCATCGTGCTGGGGGCCTTCATCGTCTGCTGGTCACCAACCTTTGTCATCCTCCTGCTGGATGCTTCCTGTGCCACCAAGGCCTGCCCCATCCTCTACAAGGCGGAGTACTTCTTCTTCTTTGCCACTTTCAACTCGGCCGTCAACCCCGTGATCTACACGCTGCGCAGCAAGGACATGCGAAAGGAGTTCCTGCGCCTGCTCTGCTGCTGGGGCGTGGCGGGGTGCAGCAAGCCGGCCGAGCGCTGCATGGTGCCGCTTCACAACTCCAGCTCCCTGGAGCGCTGCACCCAGAAGCAAGACCTGCCCACCTCGCCCATCCTGAAGGAATGCACCACCTCGGTGTGATAAGGCGCCGGGAGGACAGTGGGCGCTGATTGGTACAAAGGGATCATGGTGGGGCGCAGGGAACGCCTGCAGCCGGCTCCCACACACGTGGCAGGAGGCCACAGAGTGTCTCTGCTGGGGGAGGCAAGGGAAGTTCCAGCTCCTTACAATCTGGTTTTGTGATCCTGGCTTCCCGAGCACCACCCCCTCCTGCTGGGATCCTGCCTGCTCCCATCATGGCCTCACCCATCCCTGGGCCTGAAGAAGGCTGCCTTGCTCTGTGCACAGTAGCCCAGGGGCCTTTCTGGTGGATGCCTCGCTGGGAGCTCCACTCCGCCCTGTTCGCCTGCAGATGAACTGTCATCTGCTCTGCTAGGAGGCCAGTGTGGGGTTCGCTGCACCCCAGAATCCCTCTAGCTCCCCAGATGCGCTGACTGAGCCCAGGGAGTGCAGGGGTGTGTCTGGACACTGTCAAGGCCAAGGCCCTGTGCAGATATCATTTCTCCTCACCAGCTGGGAGCATTGGGGCATCTGCTCCGAGCCAGGCTGCCCCGCACGCGAGTGGGGCTCAGTGCATTGCTCCCACGTGGCCCCGGGCTCTCCTCGCTCCCAGAGGACGTGCAATTGAGACAGTTGGCCGAGCAAAGGCCGGGAGATGTCCATCCCCAGCTGTCTCCCCATTCCCTGCAACATGTGCCTTTCCAGCCATCTCTCTTTCTGTCCCTCTGTCTAGCCAATACCTTGCTCAGCAAGCAGTTCTGTTGGCTGGTTGTCTTCAGTTCTGTGTAACTGTCTGTCTGTCTTTACACACCATATCTAGCCATCCACCTGCCTGGGTTCTCCTCTGACTTCTCTCACCACACTGGCAGTGTGCCTGGGACTAGATTTCTCTGTGGTTAGCACAATCTGCCTGTGGGGTGCGTTATGTGTCCGTGTCTGTGTGTGCACACAGGGAGCAGCGTGTATGTCAGTGGGGATCAGTGTGTGTGTTTGTCCATGTGTGCATGGTGAGCAGCGTGCATGTCTGTGTGTGTGTCTGGGATGCAGTGGTTGTGTGCGTCCGTCTGTCTGCAGAGTGCAGTTTGGGTGTCTTGCTCTATGGCTGTCCCTCTGGACCAGGGCAGCGCTGCCCCATCTCAGGTGCAGCCTCAGGGCAGGAGGACGTGGCGCAATGCAGCACGGTGCGGCGCGGGCTTGTCCCCTGCAGGGCAGTAGCAGGGAGAATGAGCCACTGTCCAATGTGCAGGAAGGTGTTAGTGCGGCGAGTGGGGTTATGAATGGGATGGAAGGGCGGGTGTGGGAATGAACCTTCCCAGCATGCGGTCGGGGCAGTTCAGGTTTTATTTTAAAATAACCCGCTGCTCCTGCCCTCTTCCGGCACAGTCTGCACGGGCACCTGGCCCCGCCTCCCATTCGTGGAAGGGTTGTGTGCACTTGTGTGTCTGTGTGCAGCTGTGTGTGTGTGTGCGCATGCCCTGTGTGCAGTTGTGTGTCTGTGTGTGCATGCCCTGTGTGTCATGTGTGTGCAGTTGTGTGTCTGTGGTGTGTCTGTGTGTGTGTGCATG
>ML688979.1:0-17800 GCA_007922175.1 Pelusios castaneus
CTGTGTGTGTGTCAGTGTGTGCATGCCCTGTGTGTCGTGTGCAGTTGCGTGGTGTGCGTCTCTGTGTGTGCCCAATGCTGTGGCAGGTGTCAGCCCCGTCTGGGCTGAGCCGTGAGCAGGGCGTCGTCCGGGCCCACCCCTGGGCGGGAGCCGTGTCACCTCTTGGCCGGGCTGGGACCCGGCACTCTCTGGTGCCAGCAGGACCCAGGGGGCCCCCGGCACAGCCCTGCTGATGCTCAGCGCATTCCCTGCCCGCGAGGCTCATGGGCAGACTCTTCACAGTGCCAGAGCTGAGCCAGCGTGGGGCTGGGACCTGTTTCGTTGGCGCGCGTGGAGCACAGGACTGGGGGGACAGTGGGGGGGCTATCCTCCTGCTGAAACACTACAGGAGCCACGGCCTCGGGACTGGCCCCTCGGGCCCCTGCTGTACAAAGGGCCTCGGCCGCAATCAGTCCCATTAAACCCTGCTTCTGTAGAAGCTGCCTCTCCGTCTGCTCCCTGCCCAGCCCCTTCACCCCCTGCGCCGTCTGCCCTCCGGGGACACCCCACCTTTGCCCTCCATATGCGGGCCCTGGCCCCTCAGGGAGAGCGGGGGGGGGCTGTTCAATGGGACGTGGTTTGCAGTCGTGGAAAAACCAGGGCTGGGGCAGGGGTCAGAGGGAGGGATTGGTCCTCGGGGCAGAAGGGTGTTGTGGGGAGTCAGTGCTGTTGGGGGGCATGGTCTGGTTCTGGGGGGGCTGCCCGTGGCACATGGGGGCACGGTCTGGCCGCTTCCCCTCCTGTGTTGATTCATGCTGACAGCTGCTGTTGTAGTTGCTACAGAAACCCAGGGGGCCAGGGACTGGGCCCAAGTGCCCCCACATCAGCAGCCAGGCTGTGGGGCAGCGAGGGGGACCCGCTGGAATGAGTTTCCCGCTAGCGCCGCAGGCTGGAGCTAGCCCAGGGCAGCGTTTCTAGACCCGCGGCCTGGCCCCTCCGGCAGAGCAGCTGGGAGCTCTCATGGCTCTGGGGGCTGCATCGCTGGGGCGTGACCCAGCCGGCTGGAGCCACTGGCTCCAAGTCTGTCCTCTGCTTTCTCAGAACAGGACGTTTCGGATCCAGCCTTGTTTCCTGTGGATACCCCGGGGACCCAAGGGGCAAGGAGTGGGGGCTGGGCTGAGGGACCCTGCACCGGGAATCTGCACCCGCTCACCGGCCTCCTCCTGGCCCTGAGCCCCTCCTGCTCCATCCAGCATAGGAGTTCCCAAGCTGGCTCCTCGCACCCGTCACTCCCTCTGCCCTGGGAAATGCTCCCCCCACCCTGTCTTGCAGTGCTAGGCGCTGCCTACCAGCTCTCCCTCCTCCCCCCCAGTGTGGGGAGGCAGCTTGTGGGGCTGTTCTGATCCTGGGAGCTGCTCTCTGGCTGGTACCCATTGGACCGCTGCCCTGCCCGGCTGTGGCTCAGCACCAGCCCCCTGGGTGGAACCCCCCCCCCCTCCCGGGGCCGACGCCTGCACTGGGAGGTTGCTGGGGGTGCGAGAAGGGGCCAGGTAGCTGAGAGCCAGGCCCCCCCCGGGGCAGAGGGTCTTTGCTGTCAGTGACTGAGCTGAACTCAAGGGCCATGGCATTACCCGGCATGCTACCCAGCCCTGCTGCTTGCTGGGGAGCCCCCAGGGCAGGTGCTTCCTCAATGCACCGGCCATGCATTGCTCTGCCCTGGCAAGGGGGGGCCGATGGAGCTGTGCCCACAGCAGGCCTACTGCCTGCTTGCCCCAGGGCTCTGCTTCCTGGGGCACGGAAGCTCCAGGCTCTCGCAGGCCACGGTGGGAAGCAATTGGTGCAGGCAGGAGCCTGGAGCCAGCTGGTCGCAGTTCACACCTGCTTTGCACAAGGATGAGTGGCTGCACCTGGGGCTGCAGCCGGGCAGCAGTTGGAGGTTTTGCTGCACCGGAAGCAAGTTGCTGTCAACTAAGTCCCTGCAGCCATGGGGCCGAGCTGGTCCGATCCCCAGCTTGGGCCCGGTTCCCTGTTCTAGCTGAGAATTGGAGGCCTGGCACCAGGGCAGCTGAACCTGCAGGGTAGTGGGGGCAAGGAGAGGAAGGGGGGCAGGCTGGCAATGTCAGCCTGGTCCAGGGGGTGGCACCGAGCCAGGAGCGCAGTGAGAGGGAGCAGGGAGGTTCAGAGAAGCGCTGCCCCCACCCCCAGAGGATATGTATCTTTGCTTTATACGTGTGGTTTCCGTGGCCAGCTCAGGCTCGGGGCTGATTGCTGGAGACCTGCTGGCCCCAACCACCGCCTGGGAATGTTTTTCTCTGGGGCCTGGGTCTCAGCTGCTCTCAGCCTCCTGGTGCTGAAGATTAAACAAACACCTCAAGGCCCTGCATCCACCAGCAGAGTCCCCAGGGCAGCTCCCGGCGTTTGGCAGGGGAGGGCCAGCCAGGCCGTGTTTGCTCCAGCCACAGAGACGGGGCTTGGCTGCTGCTGAGTGCCCAGTGTGCCCAGTGCTGTCTCCTTGGGGCAATTCGCACCTTTAGGCCCCAGCAACCTCCTGCCTCTCTCTAGTCGGCTGCTGAATCTGTTGGCAAAAGGATGTTCCCTCTCCTGGTGGAGAGCCATACAAACCACGTGAGGTCAGGGAAAGGCCAGTGGATTGGTGCAGTGCTCTGAAAGCAGCTGGAGGTTGGAATTGGGGCCCACCCTGTGCCGGATGCTGCTCAGGCCCCAGCCCTAGTCAGGGGTCCGTGGGGCCGGGTACTGCACACACACCTAGTGAGAGCTGGGCCCCATTCCAAAGAGCTCCCCGTGTAAATGAATAGAGGGGGGGAGGAGGCACAAGCCCCAAGAGGGACGGCTGCAGAGAGGTAAGACGTGACTCCCAGCCCAGTCTAGTCCGTTCACCACCTTGCACAGCTCAGCCTGTGCAACCGAGCGCGGCCCCCTTGCTGATTCACAGTAGCTGAGATCAGGACCCGGTGCTTTTATCTCTGGCCGTGGCCGGGTGCTGACACCTCTGTGGGGTGCTTCTCCAGAGCCTCTTCAGCAGCAAGACCAGGCGTGCGCTGGGCTGCAGGATGAGCACCTTCATACTGATAATACCTCACTGCCGTTTCAGAGGTTGCTGAGCCTGCACCCTGTGGTCTGTGCAAAGGATACAGCAGAGATCGTGATCAGCAGAGTGGGGGGAGCGATCCCTGCTGACATTCACACTCGGTGGTTTGCTCCTCGCCTGTGGAGGGCCAGTGAGGGAAGTACACTGCAGCGGGCCAGAATCCCCCCAAGGGTTCAGCAAACTACCAATGCTCCACGCTTAGCAGGGGGTGAGGAAACTGGGATCAAGAGCGGGCACTTTGGCAGATCAGGTTCTTGTTTACAGCTTGAAATGGGCGCTGTGGGTTCTCTGCCCATGGGCCTTGGACCCCCAGCAGGGGGACAGAGCTAGGATCCCTCGTTTCCCTTCCAAAGGCCCCTCCATGGGGCCCCCATGTGATGCTTCCCGCTCATGCGCCTGTTGAAAGCAAACAGCCTCAGCAACGGCAAAGCACGGAGAGGAAGGGACAGGATGGAGCGTTCGTCTCCTGCCGGTGTGATCATCTGCTCCGTGCTCTGGCGCTGCACCATACCTCACGTCTCACACCGCCGGGTGAGGAGGTGGGAGAAGTGCCTCATGAGACAGACAGCGAAACTAGACAGATCGATTGCACGCTGTGCAGCTGTCCTGCTTCTTGGCTGCAGGCTCCGGGGCGTGGGTTTGCGCCTGAGTCTAGCAGTTAAAGAGTTTAGCCCTTTGAACCCACGAGGAGCATTTGAAGGTTCCTAAGATGGAAGCCAGATGCTGAACTGCGCTAAAGTGGCCTAGACCCCTTTACACTTCACCTTTGGCCCCTGCTCCAGAACAGCTTTTGGACCCTCACTGTGCAGGAAGCAGGCTGCTGGCTTTGGGGGAAATTTTCTTTTTATTCACGTATGAGGCCAACGCATGCTACCAGGAGAAACAGGCGTGGCCCGGTGAGCCCCCAGGTCAGCAAGCGACTCCAGAACAGCAAGACAGCCATTTCTGTGAGCCAGCCCCAAGCTCCGTTTCTGACAGTGAATATCCCCCCCGCTCCCTGCTCTGGGCTAAAATCCAGCTGAGCCAGGGTGGACGGAGGAAGCGAGGCCATTGCATTTTGGTTTCTGGTTTCCTTAGGGTTTCATGGCACCTAACGATACCTCGTGCCCGAACTTCAATGATATTCAGGGTCTTAACTCAGCGAGGCACTTTGTAACCTCACTCCCCGCCCCCAGGCACCCAGCTGCCTCTCTAGGAGCCAGATCAGATCACCTTTGTACATGTGGTCCCCAGGCTGCTGAGAGCGCCACAGCCCCCGGACCCTCTTTAGCACACGAACCCCGAGGGCCTGGCTCCAAGCCTGGAATTTGGTGCTGCCTGGAGCCGTCCTGGCGTCGTCATGCCCCCCAGCCCCATTCTCCAGCCAGTGTGGCAGGGCTTGCTCCTGCCCCTTTGAAATCACTGCTGCAGAGAGTGTGGACCCAGATACCTGACCTGGGACCCGCTCCCCCAACCACATCCAAGCCAGTCACTACCACGTGTGCAAAGCAAAGCCTTCCCGTCCGCTAGCTTCTGCTGCAGCCGGAGAGGGAAGTGGTTGGGGCTTTTGCTCTGTCAAAGTGTAACTTTCAGTGTGAGGCCTCCCCCTGCCTCCCAGTCCTAATTTAGAGAGGCCCCCGCCCCCACTGGTCCCTGCAGCCATCAGCAGACAGCTCCAGGAAATTAAGACATTCCACATTCCAGCCTGCTCAGTGTTTAAGGGCTGTATTTTTAACTGAGCTGCCAAGGCTCCTGCTGCACCCTCCGCGGGTGCTCTGCTGGTGATGCCTTCAAGGGGCCTTGATTGCAGAAGGTGGAAATTGGGCCCTCAGAGAGTGAAGTGCATTGGAGCCTGGGAAATGAGTCACCCCAAAGCCCCAGGACCCCAAATCTGCAGGCAAGGCACCCTCCGACCTGCTCCCCCCACTACAGAGTGTCTCTGAGCCTGGCCTTTGCTTTCTGGAAATCAGGAGTCCACAGCTAACCAGCAAAATGGAAAACGCGGGGCCCGGGCAAGGGCCCAGCTGTCTGAAGGGGGGATGGGCGGGGAAGGGGACTGCAGGCAGGAAGTTTGCAGCAGGCCCTGGGTGCTGGCTTCTCGCTCTCTTCCTCTGGGCTTCCTGTATCCAGCCCGGACAAGCCCAGAATAGCCTGAGAAAGACAGAGCAACGCATCCCAGGGAAGCAGCAAGTTCTGGGATTCCTGTGGGAAAGGCTGCTCTGAGAGCATCTCCTGCCCCAAGCTGAACCTGCACATTCCTATTCATCCCAGACGCAGCGCCAGGCCTCGGGCCGAGTCGCCCTGGGAAGAGGTGGCTCAGAGCCACCTGTGCGCTCCCTCTGTTCTGGCGTCAGCAGCTCCTGGGGATCAGACGATAGCTGGGGCCTTACACAGGTGTTAAAGCCCCCGTGTGCCATAAGAGGGGGACACTTCGTCCTTGGTGTTGATCCACTCTGGCCTGTGGGCCTATCCTGAACTTCACCCTCTGCTGATTAGACACAGCCCAGACCTTCCTGCTTTCCAACGGCCTCCTCCTGGCTTTTTCCGCTACCCGTTCAGTCCACCCAGTCCACTTACCCAAAGGTTCTGCGGGGAAACTCTTCATTGCCACTGCGAGCAGGCTGCAGACAGCAGCCATGTGGGGGGCGGAGGGTCACAAGGATGGCGGGGAGGGTGTAACAGCTTTGCATAGATGCTGGGCAGGAAGGGACCTGGAGAAGGCAGCCAGCCCAGCACCTTGCTCTGAGGCAGGACCAATGTAATACCAACAAATGTTCGGTCAGCCTGGTCTTAATCCCTCCGGTGATGGGGATTCCCCAGCCACCCTGGGAGCCTCTTTCGCCCGATGGCCAGCCAGTTACAAAGTTCTCTCTAATATTGAACTGACATCTCCCCTCCTGCCAAGCCTGGTGCTTCTTGGCCTGTCTCCAGTGGCCTTGGAGACCAATCGATCACGTCCTCTCTAGAACAGTTCAGCAGGAAGACAGTTGTCAGGTTTCTCAGCTAGCCCAGGGCTGCTAACCTGGCCTCCTAGGACTCACGGTTTCTGACCCTTGTTGCTCTGCTCTGGACTCTCTGATTTGTCCTCATCTTTCTGAAATCGTGGCGCCCCGAACTGGACTCCAGCAGGGGCCTCCTCAGTGCTCCCAGAGTGAGACGTCCTACGCACACCTCTGCTAGTAACACACCCTCCGAATGATGGCAGGCAATATCGCAGCGCTGACTCACATTCCCTTGTGATTCACGGCATCTCCCAGTTCCCTTTCAGCCGGGGCCCGCCAGGACTCCAGTCATTCCCCACTTTGTAGCTGCGCGCTTGGTTTTCCTTCCTGTGTGTGGGACTTTGCACTTGTCTTTACCTACTCCATCGGGCTGAATTCAGCCCAATTCGCCACGGGCATTTTGAGTTCTAACCCTGGCCTCCAAATAGCGTGCCAGCCTTTGCATTTTCCTGCCATCCACGTGTTTCTAAGTGTGCTCCACTCCATTCCCTGGGTCACTATGGCACATACAAAGCCAGGCCTGGCCCTCTCTGGGTACACCCCGCGGTGTGACAGCAACCGGGGATAAATACGCTCCCAGAAGAGCCTTGCACTTGGTTGTTCCACCTCCCACAATCATTTCATCCCGGCCCCATTGGCCTCGACTGCTTACGAGAATGTTTTGTGCAACTGTGTCAACAGCCTGACTAAAATCAAGACAGATCATGTCGCCTGCGCCCTCCCAGGCCAGTACCCTGTCAGCGGAGACACCCCCCCGCCCCTAAACACTTCATCTGCGTCACTTCCCTGACGGGCTGGCAGGCTGTTGGAGACTGGACCCAGCACTTGACCCTTGTTAATCCAGCCAGTCCCTTTTATTAACCCTTTGTGGACTAAGAGCAAGGGAACTGGCTGGGCAGCGTGACTGTCTGAGCTCACTGATATGTGCTCACGCCCAAATTGCGGGGGAGCGAGGAAGAACAGCTGCTCTGCACAAAGCTGCCACCTTTGCTCGGCTCAGTAATGGCTCCCTGCAGCTGGGGGGGTGGGTTGTCGGGCCGGGGAGGACGGCTCACAGCATATGCACAGAACCACTGAGTCCTGGCCACTTCTGGGGTGGAGCACAGTCGCTGAACAGCGCAGATGCAGCAGTGGGGAGCTGAAGAAAACCTTGACTCTTGGGCAGAAGAAACGCCTCTCTAGAGGACTGCAGGAACTTGATTTGCTGGCATCTCCTAGAGGCCAGGTCACACTCCAGGGCATGAACCAACCTCTAGCTCTTGGGGGTTTGGTGGGAACCTCCCGCAGGGCATCATGCACCACGCTCGGAAGCCCCGGTGCTGCCAGCACACTGGGTGAAATGGGCCCAGGAATGCCCAGAGCTCAGCTTGAGATGCAGATGCTGGCTGGAGAAATGGATGGGGCTGTGGAGAGGCAGCTGTGCTGGGCATGGTCGGTGCTGTCCCTGTCCTGGGCTGGGGTGGGAGACCTTTGCAGCAGAAACTCACTTGCTAGTGAATGATGGTGGAGCTCCCCCTGCTGCCTGCTGGGCAGTACAGCACCGGTACCCTCTACGTGTGCAAATCTCGCACTGACACACCGATGCGCCCACACCCCGCCCGTCCCCCGGCAACTGTGGCTGGTGGGTTTCCTGCATCCCCAGGCCAGGTGTGTCTGGGATGAGACTTGCTCACTGTGTTTCTTCCTCCTACCAAGTGGTTAGAGAGTCCAGGGCTCAGGCCGGCCCAAGTCAGGCCCCTCTGGGCTCTGTGCCTCCCACCATGGCTGGCTGCAGTCTGACACCGCCCAGGTGCAAAGGAAACAATTCAGCCAGGATGATCATGAGGCCATATGCTTTCCCAGGACAGCAAGCGCATCAAAGGGACAGCCTGGCCAGGTGGCCTTCCTGGAGGGACAGCAGCTCAGCCCCCTTCCCTCTGCTGCTGGAAGAGCTGCTGCGTAGGGGAGCCAGGCCCTTTCCTCCACCCGGTTCAGGCCCCCAAATGCTCTATCCATGAAGAGGCAGCTCTCTGCCGTCACTCAGCATTTTCTGCTCTGCTCCTCGCCGGGGTACTTCCAGAGGCTCACCCTCCATCCAGCCCTTCCCCAGCTCCACATCTGACCCAGCCCACAACCCTGTCATCACAACAGCACCCAGCTCCCACCCGCTGCCCCATAGCTCATGGTTCCCCTCTGAGTCAGCTGGCTGGGGTCCCACCTCCCATCAGTCCATCCTGGGACATCAACCCCCTGAAGTCACTCTCTGGAAAGGGCTACGCTGGGCCATGGGTGTGTGCCCGAAAGACCAGCCTCTAGCTTTGTCCAGAGATAACCATGTGTAACCATGACTGTGAAATGTGGCTGCATCTCAGCTGGGTTGGAGCAGGAGGCTGTTACCATTTTCTGTATGGACAGGAAAAGAAAAATGTTAAAATACATCCAACCTGGTCCTTGGCTGTTACCGCACTACCCATGAAGGCACCCCACATTTACTCAACTCCGTAGGGATCCAGGGGAAAGGCACTTTTACCCAACTCACACTCAAAGGCCCAGGGTCACCCATTCCCAATTCAGACAGCCCAGGATGTAACTTGGTTAAGTACCACCACGCCTTTCCCAGGTCTTACAGCTCCAGTGTAATCTGCAGGATTGCAGAGTCTTGGATCTGTGAAGGAGCCTTACACAGTAATGTCCTTGTTCTCTGTATATTAACAATTAGCAAACAGAACACACTTGCTAAGCGCCCAGAGGTCACTGAGCCCAATAAGGCTGACAAACTTCACCTGGATCAGGGTTAGCACACCTGGGGACTCCAGCTGAATGGTGTGTTTGGCAGGGTGCTGAGGTCTGGCAGCTCTGATACTGGGCTGTGCCCCTGAGGATCCAGTTTGTATAGTTTTGTTAAAACGTGGGTCCTGCTTGGCTGTATCTTAACGAGTCATTTTAAACTAAAGCACTACAGAACACCAATCCTAGCCCATTACAAAAGAATCCTGTAACCAATCATATCCCAGCACCGTAGCTGATTTAAATATTGTGCAATTAGTTATGCAACAAACAGAAACAATCAAAGAACCAGACAGAAACCATTCAAACAAAGAAAAGAGAAGTGGAAACAGAAGTGAAAATTTCACAACTGTAACTGTTAATTGATTTCTGGCCAGACAGAATGCTGGAAGACAAAATTTCCTTTAAACATCTTCAGATCTGGTTCCTTCTCTGGTGGGGCGGGTGCTGTTAAGGACAGGAAAACCTTATAGACTCGTAGATTCATAGACTTTAAGGTCAGAAGGGACCAGTACGATCATCTAGTCTGACCTCCTGCACAATGCAGGCCTCAAGACCTCACCCATCCACTCCAGCAATAGGCCACCAACCTATGACTGAGTTATTTACCTCCTTAAATCAGGATTTAAGGACTTTAAGATACAGAGAATTCACTGGTAGGTGAGCCATGCCCTGTGCTACAGAGGAAGGAGAAAAATCAGCCCTGGAGGAAAATTCCTTCCCGACCCCAAATATGGCAATCAGTTAAACCCTGAGCACGTGGGCAAGTCTCAACCCCTTTGTTACCCCTTGGATGTCATTTCTGGAAGGTGGGATGTGACTTAGCTCATGGCATGGCTGCTGTCTCTCCTGCTTAGCCCAAGAACGAGGCCTCGGACCCTCACGGTCCCCTCCTTAGTGACACACGGCCATTACTGGTGTAGGAGTCCGACACTCAGAGCAGCTGACCAGGCGTGTCTCCTGGGGTTAGCGAACAAGGGCCGTATTCAACTTTGTATGTTAGCTTCCCACGTTGTCGGAACGGTTCTCTTCAGCCAGCAAGCCACACCACCATGGTCACTAACAAAGCCGAGTGGATTCCAACGACCACTTACGGTTAGCATGCCAGCTGCAGAAGGCAACCAGCAGGAGCAATGTCCTGTGTCTGCAACAGGTCTCAGCACCTGGCTGATTTCTGTATGACTGTGTTGTACGGCAATATGCGTTTGCTCTTCTATCTGCGCAACGTACGGTAAATGTGACTATAACGTAGCATGGATCAGCTGTTTTCTGGTCATGGTCCTAATTGTGCCAATGGTTACAGGTGTTACATTGTGATATACCTGTGCTTTAAATCTGCAATTGTTTACAGTCCATACAGATAAATAGCATTTAAAATCACAGCTTACCATTTTTGAAATTGTTAAGCTTTATTCCCTTAAGGGGGAAGGGTGCCCAAACAAATACCCGATCCTTTAAATGCGGATGTTGGGAAGCTCCTGACGCCCCTAGGCAAAGACCACCACTAACAATGATTTTTGTCTATTTACTATGCATGTGACATTTATGAAGACACTATGATTACAATCACACAGGTTAAGGCAGTGATTAGCAGTACAATAAACACCCAATATCCACAGACTCTCTAAACTACAATACCACTTATTGCATGAATACAGATCCAGGGTTTTGCATCAATTATGGCTTTAAACACATGACAGAGAGAGTATAACAGAGCCCAATACACACAAACCAGAGCAATCAAGAACACAAGCCCATATGTAAGACATAATCACACAGGACTCTTTGTGCTGTTGTATAGGGATCTCATTCACACCCGTTGGGACACGAAGTTCACCTGTGCACCCTTGCACACAGGATTTAGTCCCAGACCTGGTCAATGGTTATCCCCCATTCACACTTTCCTCCCCCCTGCAGCAGAGTTAGAGCAGCACAGATGCCAAGCACAGAGGGTGCCCGTTTATGCACTCACACAAGAAGGGGATCCAGTGGGTCAGGAGGTTCACCTGTGCACCCTTGCTTTAGGACCTTTGCAGGCCCTGGGTGGCTGTACACAGAATTTAGTCTCAGGCTTGGTCACTGGTTATAGTTTCCTCACACACACTCTCTAACACAACTTTGCTCTTATTTTTATTAATTATAAACACACACAGAAGCAGAAATGCTAACACAATTATACCCAAAGCAAATCCTATACCTACCCCAATTCCTACATCAACCCCAAACCCAAGGTTGGTGCTGTTATTGTTCATTTACTTAAGAGTCTCAGCATAAAGCTGGGAAAAACCTTAAAACTTTTTGTGTTACTTTTTGCTTAGGAGCCAGGCGCTACTCTGAGCCCCTTTACTTTGATTACCTTTCCTTTGTTGAAGTTGATGTCAGATTTGCTGGTCCGACCTTCCCTTAGCTGGCCAGGCTTCGGTGCTTGCACCCGGTTCGTCCATGTCCCACGGAGAGCAGGGGAGAGTGCTCATGGGAGGTGATCAAGTCCCCAGAGCCTTTGCCTCAGAGTTAACTGAGACAAATAACTCCAACTTCGCACGCTTGTAGACTTGTTTAGTCTTTATTCAGTGTCAAGTTTATCAATTTCCACCAAGCCATTAATTGTTACTCCCTTTCTGTAACATTTTTCCATGACAATTTTTTCTTTCCAGAGGCAAATTTCCTTGCCTGCCTTCCCAGATCATTGGAATGACCAATTGCTGATTTATTTCCTGCTTTCCCCACTTTAGCTGTAACATGGCTTAGTAGTGTCAAAGGGCAGCCGTGCTAGTCGAGTGTAATTCTGCGTTAGCCAGCTCCATCTTTTAATCCGGTTCCACCCAAAGCAGTTTCCAATACAGACCCTGAGAGCCTTGTCTTCAGGCCTCCCGCCCCTCCAGCTACCAGGCGAAGCCAATAACCTCCAGCGTTGCACATTGAGGTACTGAGGGCAGCTCTACGTTCACAGGACTGTACTGCCCTTTGTAGTAATCAGGGCAGGTGCTGTCGTGGCCGTCTTCTGTTGCTTATTTTACACACCACTCAGGCGAACTCGTGCAGCTAGAGCCGGTTCCTGACAGTTCCTTTTATTCCCACCAACAGACAGAGCCTCCGGGTCCCTTCTCAACACAGCCAGGCAGGATTCTGGGGCTGCGGAATCTGCCACTCCAGGTCCCCCCTCCCCCACATGCGGCCAACTCCTGGTTCTCATCTCGGAGGAGCCAGTTCCCATGCTCGACGTCCTCTCATGACAGCCGGTCGCAACTGTGCAACCAACTCCTAGATCTAGCTTGTGTGGGTCTGAGCCCTGCTCCACCTGAACTGTGCCCCCCCACCCCAGCTGGGTCCCAGAGATTTCCTCCATGCCCACAGGGCCAGGTCGCCGTCTTGTAGTCAGAAGCAATTCACAGCCAGCGTGGGAGTCAGAAGGGTCGACTGGTTCTCAGGATCACAGCGTAGAAGAACTTTGCTAGCAGCTCAATTGGAAGTTACAGCAGTGACCAGCATGAAAGCCTCATTCATGCAGCCCCCTCCCTGGCCCCACTGCCCCACATGGGACACCGGCCTCTTTCCCCACCCCCCCCCCGACCCCCACACAATCCCCTTCTCTTCGGCTCCTTCCTGAGCTAAGTGGCCACTCCCCCTAGTCTTCACCTACCCCAACTGGGCCGAAGCAGGCAGGGGGTCCTGGCCAGCTCTGCCTACATGTGTCTGGGGAAGGCCTGTCAGCTCTCCAGTGGTCTCTGCACTGGTCACACGCCTGGATCCCATCACCCTGTTGTACATGAGTAACAAAAGGGTGTGGGGGGAAACTGAGGCACACACCCCGCATTCAGAGAAGCCCCCAGAATATCTCCACTTTGTCCAATGTCTCCACATTTTGCCTTTAAATAAACCTTCCCCACCTGTGCTGTTTCCCTGTTAGCTGACTGGTGTTTCCTGACCTCTGCCCTTGTGAAACGTTTGGTTCTGTCAATCCAGTTAAAGTGCTTATTAGTCGGGCAAGGATGCAGGGGCTCTGAGCCTGTGTCAGTCTGAGCAGCCTTGGGGCTGCCCTCTCTCCCCCCAATGGCCCTTGGGACGCAGCGTACGGCCATGGAACAGTGCTCAGGCCATGCCCCTCATTCAGCTCCTACTCCAGAGGCTGAGAGCAGGCCCTTTACGCCGGGCTCCACGCTGGCCATGCAGGGCATCTCTCTGGAGAGTGGGTTGTTGTACGCTACAGCCTTCAGAGAAAACCTGCCCCGGCCAGGCCTGCTGTGTGAGACCAGCCCGGCTGCCGGCTTTGCCCTCCTAGAGGCACACGTGGGAAGAAGGGATTTGGCATGTCTGGGGTCTGGCCTTTGCTGTGGTGGCTCAAGTGGTCAGGGACCCTAGGGCTCAGCTCACGGTGACAAGTCGCTGAGGGGTTAGGGAATTCCACCCCAGCCCCAGACATCTGCCATAGTTTCACAGGCTTGTGGGAGTGAGTATGTGAGAGTGCGTGTCTACCAACTCGTGCACATGTGGGTGTATGTGTGTGCATTAGTGTGTGTGCACATTTCACTCTGTGTGTATGTTTGTATGTGTGCATTTGTCTCTGTCTCTGTGTGTGCCCGTGTCTGGCTGCGGGGGCGGGCGGAGGTGCTGTTGCCCAGGGCAGGGCACACAATCCTGCCCGTCTGTTCTCACATTCGGGTGAAGTCTCCAACTCTGGATGTGCGGAGGTGGGGCCTGATTCAGGGCTCACAGTCCCACGGGCCCAGCAGAGGGCCCTGGTGTCTCAAGCCAGGCCTAGCCAGAAATGGAAGCCCCACAAATTCTGGCCCGCGCTCAAAGCATCCCATCCGGCTGTCCACCCACACTGCTGGTCTGTCTGTCTTATGTGCAGAAAGAACAGCAAATCTGGAAGCTGCCCTGCGTGGCTTAGCAGGGAACTCTGCGTGGAGCTGAAACACAAAAGGGAAGCTCCCAAGAAGTGGAAGCTTGGACAGATGACAAGGGAGGAGTATAAAGATATTGCTCGGGACTGCAGGGATAAAATCAGGAAGGCCAAAGGGCAGTTGGAGTTGCAGCTAGCCAGGGTGAAGGGTAACAGAAAGGGGTTCTACAAGTATGTCAGTAACAAGAAGAGGATCAGGGGTGGTGTAGGTCCTTACTGAATGGGGCAGGCATCCTCGTGGCGGATGATGTGGAAAAGGCTGAAGTACTCAATGCTTCTTTTACCTCAATCTTCACCAATGTTCCCTCTAAGCTGATGATGCAACTGAGCAAGTTGCGGTACTTGTTCAGCGGCAATTTGGGAGGCCTGGCGCTGCATGGGCAACAGTTTTTGGTGCTGGAAGCATCAGCCTGGCTAAGTACCTTAATTCAAAAGAAATGTGTAGATGTTGTCATTTTGTTTGAACTTTAATACAAACGTTAAACTGAAATACTGTCGTTTTATTAATTTTCTAAACAAATGTGAGATGATGACACTTGCTGCCTATCTCGCCTCTACCGTCATCTATACCTCACAGTTTTTTGTCGCCTGTATTTTGCCATGTGGTCATGAATGTCTTTTGTGCTATGAATGGGGATAAACTTACAATTTTAAAATGCAGGGGTCAGGCTGGAGAGAAGGAGAGAGACGGCGGGGGTCAGGCTGGGTAGAAGAGGCACAGGATCAGGCAGGAAAGAAGAGATGCAGGATCAGGCTGGGGAGAAGAAGAGAGTCAGGGATCGGGCGGGGGGGGAAGAGACATGGTGATGAGGCTGGGGAGAAGAAGTACGGGGATCAGGCTGGGAAGAAGAAGTGCGGGGATCAGGCTGGGGAGAAGAAGGGATGTGGGGTTGGGCTGGGAAGAAATAGAGACGTGGGGAGTGGGCTGGGGAGAAGAGGTGCAGGATTGGGTTGGGGAGAAGAAGAGATGCAGGGTTGGGCTGGGAAGAAAAAGAGACTCAGTGATTGGGCTGGGGAGAAGAAGGGATGTCGGGATCAAGCTGAGGAGAAGAGGCACAGGATCAGGCTGGGGAGAAGAAGGGATGTGGGGATTGGATTGGGAAGATAAAGAGGTGCGGGGACTGGGCTGGGGAGAAGATGGGACGTGGGTATCACGCTGGGGAGAAGAGGCGCGGGATCTGGCTGGAGAGAAGAGGTGTGGGATCGAGCTGGGGAGAAAAGAGGTGTGGAATCAGCCTGCGGAGAAGAGACGCGGGGATTGGCTGTGTGGGTGTCTGTGATAGGCGTGTGAGTGTGCGATGGCCCCTGCGCAGCCTCGCATGCGCGCAGCTTAGGGGGAACATAGGTCTTCACAGGCAGGGTCAGCTCCCTGGCTACTGCACTGGGCAACACAGAATGGGGAGAAGGAGAGCGACCCTTGGTCATGAAAGGTCAGGTTAGGAACTACTTAGAGAAGTTGAACATGCCCAAGTCTATGGGGCCGGATGAGCTGCAACCGAGGGCGCTGAGGGAGTTGGCTGATGTGATTGCAGAGCCACTGCCCATTATCTCTGAAAACTCGTGGCAATTGGGGGAGGTCCCAGTTGACTGGAAAAAGGCAAATATAATACCTAACTTTAAGAAAAGGAAAAAGGAGGATCCAGGGAACTACAAACCAATCAGTCTCACCTCAATCCCTGGAAAAATCATGGAGCAGGTCCTCAAATAATCCATTTGTGAAACACTTGGAGGAAAACAAGGTGATCAGGAACAGAGGCAAATCACAGGCAAACAGAGGAACCAAAGGCAAATCATGTCTGACCAACCTGATTGCCTTCTATGATGAGATGACTGGCTCTGTGGATGCTGGAATGTGGTATACCTCGACTTTAGCAAACCTTTTGATACAGTTTCCCACAGCATTCTTGTCAGCTACTTAAGGAAGTATGGGTTGGATGAATGGACTGTAAGGTAGATAGAAAACTGGCTAGATCATCAGGCTCAGCAGATAGGAATCAATGGCTGGATGTCTAGTTGGCAACCGGTAACAAGCAGAGTGCCCCAGGGGTCAGTCCTGGAGCTAGTTTTGTTCAACATCTTCATTAATGATCTGGATGACGGGATAGATTGCATGCTCAGTAAGTTCGCAGATGACACCAAGTCGGGGGGAATGGTAGACACGCTGGAGGGCAGGGACAGGATTCAGGGAGACTTGGACAAATTGGAGCATTGGGTCCAAAGAAATCTCATGAGGTTCAACAATGACAAGTGCAAAGTCCTGCACTTAGGACAGAAAAATCCCATGCACTGCTACAGGCTGGGGACCGATCGGCTAAGTAGCAGCGCTGTAGAAAAGGACCTGGGGGTTATGGTGGACGGGAAGCTGGATATAAGCCAACAGTGTGCTCTTGTCAAAAAGGCCAATGGCATATTGGGTTGCCTCAGTGGGAGCATTGCCAGCAGATCGAGGGATGTGATTATTCCCCTCTATTAATCACTGATGAGAATATTGTGACTAGTTTTGGGGTCCCCACTACAGAAAGGATGTGGACAAATTAGAAAGAGTCCAGCGGAGGGCAACAAAAATGATTAGGGGGCTGGGACACATGACTTACGAGGAAAGACTGACGGAACTAGGCTTATTTAGTCTACAGAAAAGAAGACTAGGGGGATTAGATAGCAAACTTCAACTTCTTGAAGGGGTGCTCCAAAGAAGAGGGAGCTAGGCTGTTCTCAGTAGTAACAGAGGACAGAACAAGGAGCAATGGTTTGAAATTGCAGCTGGGAGGTGGAGGTTGGATATTAGGAAAAACTTTTTCACTAGGACGGTGGTGAAGTATTGGAATGGGCTATCTAGGGAGGTGATGGAATCTCCATCTTTGGAAACATTTAAGGCCTGGTTAGATGAAACCCCGGCTGGGATGATTTAGTGGGAACGGTCCTGCTTTTAGCAAGGGGTTGGACTAAATGACCTCATGAGGTCCCTTCCAGCCCTATGATTCTGTGAAATCCACCCACACTGCTGATCTGTCTGTCTGGGTGCCATTAACGCCCAGGGAGAATGGTACCATCCAGAAGTGGGATTTTTCTCCCATGAAAGCTCATGCAATAAATAAATCTGTTAGTGTTTAAAAGTGCCCCAGGACTCTGTTTGTTTCTCTGCAATAAACTAACACGGCTTCCCATTTGGAACTTGACAGCCTAGATGCACATGCAGCACATTTCACATTCCCTTCCCCCATGAGAATGGTACAGACCAAATGTCCCCTGCTCTAGGTACACTTGGTACATACCACCCCATCCTCCCTTAGGATGGTATATCCCAGCCCCCCCTTTGCCCTAGGTGCACATGGCACATTCCATTCCCCGTGACAATGGTACGACCCAAGTCTCACCCCTCTGCCCTCTGTACTATTGGTACCTCCCACTCTCTCAAATTTGATACACTACATCCCAGAGTCCTGTCTCTGCCCTGACATGGTATGTTCCCTAGAGCCCCTGGCGGATGGGACATCCTATTTCACACCCTCCCCTTTGAACGTAGTACTTCCTACTCCCCCTCCCAATAAAGAAAATAGAACGTCCCATCTGTTTCTTCCCCACGCCCTTCCCTGGGTGCCCTTATTACACCCCACCTCCCCTGTTCTGTGACGATGGTACAGCTCGTCCCTCCCCGCATTGGGTTCATGTGGTGCATCCGATCCCACCTCGAAGATGGTACATCCCTCCAGTCATTTCCAACCCCTACCCTGAGTGACCAATGGAACAGCCCATCCTCCTTCCCGCGCTCGCTGGTGCCGCCGAGGCCCTGGCAACCCCCCTCCCCCTTTTCCTCTCTGTAAATGGTACCTCCCAGCCCTCCCTACGATGGTACAATCCGCCCCCCTCCCGGATGGTCTGTCCCGCCCTCTCCCCCCTCCCCCCCGCGCCTGGTTTCCGCGCGAAATCGTCTCCGGCCGCCGGCCCCGCGCGCCTCCCGCCGCCCCCCATGCCGGCCCGCGCCGCCCCGCTGCCCCCCGCCCCGCTGCCCGCCGAGCTGCGCCGCCGGTGAGTGCCCCGGTCTCGGCCCCCCGGCCGGCCCCC